>JANHJO010001982.1:39277-61814 GCA_032468235.1 Pseudoxyrhopus heterurus | reverse complement strand
ATGGAAGGCTGAGTTGACCTTGAGCCTGGTGGGATTCGAACTGCTAAATTGCAGGCAGCTGGGAGCTGAATACTTCAGTACACTTAAGTATACTGAATACTTAATTACAAAGTACAGCATTAACTCTCTGAGCCACACCTTTGGGACAAATTCCCGCAGATTCCATCCAAAAACTTTTTCTGACTTGATGCCTCAAAACAGCATGGGCTCAAACATTGCCCCTTCTCTATTTAGCCCTAACCCCTCTGTTAACCCTAACCCTTCTGTTTCTCACTTTACAGCTCAAACTAGCAGCATGTGTTATAGAAAATGAGAAAATAGGTGTCCCTGCAGGGCTTTAATCCCCAACGCCTATATACTAGACTTAACCAATAAGAAGGCTATCTCTATCTGCCCTATAACAATCCTGGCTCATGACTAGAGTAGCCATCTGCCATGATGACAACATAGTTATACTCCAAAACTGTACCTGAGCCATTTCTCTCTGTTTTTCCCCTCTTCTTAAGCTGCCCTACTCTACCATCCGTGCAATAGTAGGCAGCCTGGCCACAAAAACCATATGCCACACTGATATCTTAAATCTCTATGGTAGCAATGTGCATCCCGCATGGATAGGAGAAATTTCTCTCTCAAATTTCCCAAGTGTTTGCTTAAATTGGATGCAAGCCCACAATTCCATTGAAGCAACTTTAGGTCTTGGTTGTTTATTTTTTCAGAGACCTTGCCTATAAAGCAGGGAATTGAATCCAGATCATTAATAGCAATCTTAATCCTAATAACATCCTGTTGTATAGAGTAGCTAAATCAAAGCAATAAAAGGCTTTCAAAAGCTCTCTACACTCTGAAGATTCCAACCTTGAATTGTTATGATAAAAGATGTCAGTGGGCAGATAGTAACTGATTAAAAGATCAAACAAAGAAGTACATAATGAAAATTTTGTGTAGTAGAGATGTCAGCATCCAACTTTAGAAAATATTTCCTATTTACTCTAGAAGATGAAGTTAGATCAATACTGGGGTCATTTCAAGTCAAATTCCACAGGGATTTGTGGAATATGTACAGAAATATAGCAAAAAATAGAAGAAGAATCTAAAGTTCTAACCAAACCATGGCAGCAAATCTGGCAGGGGAATGACACTGGGCAATAGATTGGAAGAGGTTGGTCTGCATATCAGCACCAAAGAAAGGAGAATTAACAGAGTGTGTAGATTATTGCACAGTATCCTTAATTTCACATGCTAGCTTAATAATACTTAGAATCATTCATTGCAGATTAGAGACCTGCATGGAAAGGGAGATACTGGATTTTCAAGCTTGCTTTAGAAAAAGCTAAGGAACAACTGACAGTATTGCTGATATACACTGGACGATTGAGAAAACCAAAAATATTGAAAGGAAATAAATATAGAACAGTCCTCAGTTATCTCGACTATGTAAAGATGGGGAATGTGCTTAGGAAAATGTGAACGTCAGAAAATCTCTTTGACTTCTTGCAAAATCTATATGCAGGTCAGATAGCCATAGTCCAGATGGAACGTGATGGAATAGATTAATTCCAAGCTGTCAAAGGAGTGAGACAAGTCTGTATATCTCCCTTTATTTATTCAACCTTCAGGCTGATTATATGTTGAGGAAATCTGGCCTAGAAGGTTAGCATGGTATAGCGTCCCTGTCCGGCCCCCACTCTCCCACTTAGAGATTCTTGACAAACTGAAAGATGGAGAAACCTGCAATTGTGATCTGATATTATCAGAGTTACTGAAGAGAAATGCACTCAGGTGCCAGTTGACTGGATCCAAATTTTAACTGTCCATCCCAAGGAACAGCAACACTACAGACTCTTCACGCTATCAGCCAGTTAGCCTATTAAATGTACCTAGTTACCTAGTTAATTATATTCCTATTTCTTACAAATTGCTAGATGAATCAAGAGAAACTCAGTTGATAAGCAGAATTTAAAGACTGCAGATCTACAGTTGATCACTGCCATCTAACAGTTGCTAATACAGAGCTGCACATGTAGGAAACACTGCTTTCATTGGCTTAAAATTCACATTTGATTCTATTCCAAGGGACAGGCTCTGATGCAAGCTGTTCCTCACATCTGTTGATCTGTGGCTGTTCTTCCTAATTAGGAGGTTATATAAAATGCACTCATACAAGTTAGAAATATAGTACAGCTGGCTACCTTGCTGCAGAGATTCCAGTCCATAAAGGAGAGAAACAGGATGGCATTCTATCCCTGTTTTAATCATGTGAATTCAATGTAGCTGCCTTAACCACAAAGGAATTCCTCCCAAACATAATGACAGGCATTTGCCAGTACTGCTGTATGCTTTTGCTGATATAGATGGGCCTCAGGAGAAGTCTTCAAGCCTTACCAGAATTCTGTAAATGTAAATAGGAAATTGGAGACAATAAATTTCGGCAAGTTTCTGTTTTCAAATGTCTTGGTGTAAATTTTGATGCCTTTGGAATTTGGCGGAAACAAATTAAAATAATTTCTACCAAAACCAAAAATAGTGTCAAGATAATTAGGAGCTTTTTCATTCCAAAGAAAGCAGATGCATCCCCACTGTCATCAAGCTTTTAAAAGCTAAAATTATATCTTAAGTGCTTCATGATGCATACATATACCATATAGCTACAATGATTCAAAGCCCTTAGATGTTTTGTCTAGATTTTTATGTCTTCTTTTGCTTTTCATTCTATGTTTCAAATGCTTTAATCTGTATAGTTTACTGGTATGATTTCACTGGAGGCAAGAGTTCACATTTGAATTATAGATCAGACCAAGCCCCCATTTTTTATTTGCTACGTTGATAATAAAACGTTTAAGGGCCTCAATCTAATTTCTTTAAAACTGGAGTTGTGTAGTTTGATTATATTTTATTTCTGTTCACCACCCAGAGTTTGTTGAGTAGAAAAACAACTATATGTATTAGTTAAATACATAAAAATAAAGCATTTCAATAATGACATTTCTTGGAGAGGGTGGACAGATCACAAGAATTCGGAGCATCTGCATGAAGCACTGACCTACAGTTAATATCAGATGAGGTGGGACGTAGTTTTTCTCCCAATTCAATTTTTTTGTATCACCTATGTTCCTAGCACAGAAAATAAACTTCCAGATGCTTTATTGTGCAAGCCCTAATTTGACATTCCCAGTCTATTTCCCCCTACCCTGAACTTGACATCTGATAATTTTGTCAGGGAGACTGGCAGTAAATCTGTTGACTGGATTTACCTACAATAAGATAAAATAAGATAATCTTTATTGTCATTTCTTGTCCTTTACCTGCATACAGGTTTTTATTGTCATTTACCTGTATGCACAACAGCATTAAAATGAAATTCTGATGCCCTGTTCTCAAAAAAAGACATAAAACTCATGTCACGGCTCAGATGGATGACCTCAGGGAAGTATCACATACAACTTCTTTTCTTTTGTGACTGAAAGACAGCTGTTTTACAGTGGTGACTTATTTCTTCCTCTTCTTTCCAAAAAAGATGTATTGCAATTCTTCCATGACAATCAAGTACAAGTCATACGGAAGTGTTCAAAAAGCTGCACCTTTTCTTCAGGGAGTAATGGTGGTCAAGGGTGACAGAAGATACCTGTGGCTAGGCCAAAGCTGTTGCTGCTGGTTTTCTGTAACTACCCCCCTCTCCCTCTGGACTATAAGACACAGTTTCCCTGGATTTTATTACATGTCTCTTTCAGACGTGTAAGGTTACATGGCCATTTTGTTGGTTACAGACCAGGTCACCCAGAGGCCTCATTTTATTCCATGCAAGAAGCTATCATCTGCTCTGGACAGTGCAACATTCTCCCTTGACCACATTTTTCAGCACAGGGCTTTAGTTCACCAGAGTTTAGATTAGGACTCTCTGTTTATGTGCCATTTAACAAATATTCATAATTATTTGCTGCTGTCTCACCACCTGAAGTTGAATGGGGGAATAAAAAAAGACTAAGGCAACCCAGCACAACTGGTAGGGGGAAAAGGCCACATTACTCCATTAAAAAATAATTGCAGGCCACAAAGGAATAGCTAACATACCAACCAGCTATTTAGTAACTATTGACTTGGCAGCAGTGATACAGCTAGCAGTGTTGGTAAGATGTGGAAGTGTTGAAGGCTCTTGGCAGCATGACTTTTCAAGGCAAAAGTGACTGTAAAAAACTAGCTGGCAGTGGCAGATCCTTCCTGGAATTTGTTGAATTTTCAAAAAACACTGGTGGGCTGTGCAAGGCTGTTTGGTGGGTCTCACATATGTTGTGCAGGCCTAGACTATTTCTATGCTGCATTGTTATTTTTCCTGTCAGCAGGACAATTGGCTTGATTTGCTCTTGTTTCCAGAATTTGTGTATAACAACTCTGCATTTTTGATTCGCGTCTTCCTTTCAAGCAGTTTAGGGATATAATAATCCTTATTGCTTCCTCTGTAAAGCCCCTGCTTCTGTGGTCCTATAAGATCCTGATTTTCTCTGAGAGACACACATGGCACAGCTCCCCTTGAAAGAACAGTTTGATTTTGCCAAGTTGCATGCAGATGTACTGTATAGCGGGGTGGGTTTGTACCGGTGTAACAACCGGTTTCCTTCGTGTGTGCGTCACCATACACCCAAAAAACAGCTGAAGCACCAATCAGCTGTTTTTTGGGTCTTTTCTTCTTTTTTCTTTTTTTTTCTGGGGGAACTGGCAGCTTAATTTAACGACCAGTTCGCTGAACTGGAAGATAGTTTAACAACCGGTTCGGGCGAACCGGTCCAAACCAGTAGAAACCTACCCTTGCTTTATAGCAAATATACAGTACATAGACAAGGTAGTAAGATTGTTGTAAAGAACTTGGCATTGTTTTCCACTATGTTTTTACCTTTCTCACGTCCATATAAAAACTACACTTGATATTTATTGGCTCCTTTTCTGTCATACATGGCTTCAGTTCAGTGGCTTTCCCCTTGCAGTTGCCTGCTTCAATGAACATAGTTTTTCATTGTTCTCTCCTTAGGCAGGCGGGTCTTCCTTGTTTACAGACTTTCCCCTACCCCACCGGTTCTCCTAGTTGGGGAAAAGGAATATGAGGTGGATTGTATGTTGGATTCTAGATGCAGGAGATCTTGCTAGATGTGCACAGGAAACCAAGAAACTACCTTGAGTATTCTGTAGAAGATTGGAGGGCTATTACACCTGTTCAAAAGTGAGGTGATTTAGAGAAAGAGTTACACTGTCTACAGGATCAACTCATATGTCAGGGGGTATGTAAGCTTGCTGAGCCTTTGTCAAGCACCCTCCCTTCCTGTAACAGCCCACTCAGTGGAGCTGCCACTATAGTTAACAATGCAGGCTTTTGTAGTACTTGTAGTGTGGGCAGAACCTTCTACTTTTAGCAGAAGATGGATGGATAGATTTGCATTTTCAGAGGAGCTCTTCTTTCCTGATACTTGGGCTTGATTACTGCAACTTGGATTGATGTGATCCGTGGCCCACTGTGAACTCTTGAGCGGCTGGAGCTCTTTTACTGAAAGGAGAGAGATTTTTAAGTCACAATTGCAATATTTCTCTTCACTTTTTTTTTAAATTCATTTTCTTTTCTATTATTTTTCTTCTTTTAATTCCCCCCCCAGTCTAATTGTAGCCAAGTGTTAAAAAACCTTTTTTTATCACTTGGCAGAAGAGAAAAGCTGGCTTTCACCAGGTGGCAAAAATCTTAGCCTTGCCTTATAGCCCAAAATCAGGCCATCCTTTGCTGAATAGAAAGATATCTTGCATTAAGTCCAAGTCAAAGCGAAACATTGTAACTGCTATGCTATAATACCCCAATTAAGCACTTTTTAGTGATATGTAGAAGGCTGATCACAGGTTTAACAGCTATTCTGCACATTGTAATATATTCTAGAGCAGCGTTCTCCAACCTTTCCAGCTTTGCGGACTGGTGGGGGGAAAGGGGATGGTTCCACATGAGTGGTAGGCAAGCGTGTGCGCATGCGCAGCTCAATTTGTGCAAACATTGGGCACATTCACCCGCCTCTCATGCAAGAGGAGCTGCACACACGCACTTGCCCACCAGTTCCATGGCCCCAGTTCCGAATGGGCTGCAGCCCAGTACTGAGTTGCAGCCTTTGGGTTGGGGACCCCTGTTCTAGAGTGTTGCAACTTTTTGTTCTAAAAAAGAAGAAACTATGAAACTGCCTAAAAATGCCAGCTTTTGATCAACTTTAGCAGATGCACAATATTCTATCCAATACATCTTTTTAAAAAAACTTTTAAAAAGGGAGTTCAAGTATCTCTCACAGCACTTTAGATCAGGAGTCCTCAACCTCTGGTCCATGGACCAGCACCAGTCTGCAGCATTTAAAAAACCAGTCCATGCAAACAAGCAAAGCCACATCCATGGGATACAGGTAGTATACAAAACCACGCCCCTCCAGTCCACAGAAAATCCTCTCTCCACAGGACTGGTTTCTGGTGCCCAAAAAGGTTGGGGGGCACTGCTTTAGATGTGTGTAGAATGTCTTGAACTTTCTGTTGCAATAGGACACAAGAAGAAAATGGGGTTTATTTAACTAGCGCACTATTTCCAAAGCAGTTGTTTGATGTCCATAGAAAAATCCCTTATTTTCAAAAACCATTTTGGAAGACTCTGTGAATATGAAAATCCTATCAGAAGTGGCTACATGTAAGCAATATGGATGTGCTTTATCATAGCTAAACGAAGTGTATTAATAGTCATCAGGTGAGCAATGGGACAATCCTAATTTCTTGGAGACTTGATCTAGGCAGTTAGGAAGTATAAATCCTTTTTTTCCTCTCATGTCTGTGTACTTTGACTCAACTTAGCGGGACTATTGTATGGTCCTTTGTGTGTGTGTGTGTGCGCGCGTTTTGCGTCAGTGGGGGAGAGGAAGAAATAATCCTTTTCCAACTGGATCCGGTAAGGGAATATGGGATAGGAGACGGTAAAGTAGCTGCAAAATTCAAAAGAATGGAGCTCACCTAGGGCAGTTATTCTGTGAGCAGAACTGTAAACCCATTTCTTACTGTTTTACTGTTCTTTCATTTTTTTCTGTGCAACGTATGCTAAATGCAAAAGTGTACGAATTAAGACAATTGGTCATTTGCACTCAATTCATTCTTGTTGATAAAAATTTACTAAGAAACCAAGACACATGGTTTTAAAATAGTCTTAATCTTCAGGCAAAGCATCTTATAGTAGAGCTTATAGTGTATATTTCTGTTCTTAGACATCAATTTCATTTGAATGACTGGAGAGAGGTACAGAAAACTAGATTAAATCCACAAGATTTGTTCAGTATCTTTTTGCTAGGAAAATATCAAGCTCAATTTTTAAAAAGCTAGATCTGAAAACACAAGTTCAGTATGTGTGTGTCCTTATTTTATTTAAAGAAGAAGATTTTTTTAAACTTAACAGATATTATGGAAAGAGTGACACCTTAGGATATAGTATATGGAAAGAGTGACATTTTGGTTTCTCTGTAGCTGACATGCAGAACTGTAAATCTTTTTTTGTTTTGTTTTGTACAGATCGCGAGGACCAATCAATTCTTTGCACGTAAGTAAATATATTTTGTGCAGTTTTTTTAATTATTGCATATGACAAGGACTATTAACTAGCTTTTTAACTCAGTTTGAATATTGCTTCTGAATTTTTTTTAATTTTGACATTCATAAAGGAAATGTTTTGGAAACAGATTATTGCAATCAAATATTGAAACTGGTTTGACATATTCATCCCTTACAAAGAATCACTTGACATTTGAAAACATGTAGAGACTATTTTTCATTCATAAAATATTTTACTCTCTTCCTCTCAGCTTTCTAGAATTAGAAGTTTTATACTGCTTTTTAAGCTTTATTCCTCTTTTAAGAGGGAGACTGATTTTTAGGGCTAAGTCTAGTATTATAATAAATATGCACCTGTTCTTTAACCCATTATAATACTTATATGATTCTACTTAATAGTAGAGTAGTGTCTATTGCTTTCCTGCCCCTGGCTGCTTGTGATATTTAATTGTAGTGGAGAAATGTAGAAATTTGTAAATCATAATGTAAGAAGTTTTTCAGAATAACATGTAGATAAAATTAAATGCAGTTTTCAAGTATGTCCAAGCCTAAATTGAGATTGAAATCTTTTTCAGTTCAAGGTCATAATTCATCTAGTTGGTCGATTAACCTAAATAAAAACTGATTACCTTTTTTAATATTGAACCACTGATATTAGTTCATTATCTTTTAGCCATCCTTGTTGTCTTGATTATATATCAGATTGCAAAGAGGTATTTGGATACAGAGTTATGATATAACACTTGCAATTACCTTCTAGCTGTTTTGCATATAGTAGCTTTCCAGACATTAATAATCCTGTTCTGGTGAACTATAGTGTTCCATTATACTTTTAATGCCCATATTTATTTTCACTAATAACAGCAGCAAAGAAGAATTAATAATAGAATAATCAGATTCTATAAATCATCCTTCTCTATTCCATGTTTTGCTTTATCTCAAGCCCATTTTCAAACCTCCAAGATTGTTTAGCAGAAAGACAATTTATAATCAAAATTTAATAATTACAAAACAGCATATTAAAGTCAACTGACATCTATGCTTTTTCAGGCAAGATGTTTTCAACTGTTTTATATCATTGCTATCTTCTCTCTGTTTTGCAATTTTTCATTTACAAATTGGTTGACACTTTAATTAATAATAAAATAGATAATAAAGTTCTAGAGAAAAAAGGGATGCATGAAAAATTAGTTTCATATTTTAATGAAAATGTGAAAATTTCCCCAATTTACATTTCTGAATAAATAAAACCTGGGTTGCAAGTATATTCCAAAATCCATTTCTAACTGAGGTGCAAAATAAATTTGGAAGTGATGTTTTCAGATTATTATTTTTCCAAACTTGACAGATTTTTCCAACATTAAAAATACTGTTGTTTCTATGTATAATTAATAATAGGAATAACTGTAAATTTCCAGTGCATCTCAAATCTGTTTGGCGTGAAATGTGAAAATCTAGATTAATCATAAAATGATTTAGAGAGGCTTGTTACTTTCATCACATACTAATATTCCTTGGAACGTTTCATAGTCATCAGGCAGTAATAAGTTTATTCAGAGAAATTAATTTCATATTTAGTTGTCCAGCCACTTTATGTGTTATAGAACTGATCTTTCAAATTAGAGCTCTGCCTACGTTTGCATGCAATGAATCACCTACATTTGCTTCACTTTTTTTAAATGTTATCTTCCTTAATAGGTTGTGGGGGCTGTGGAGATAATATACTTTGCCTTCAGCAAAATATTTGACAAAGTGTCTCATGATATTTTGCTTAGCAAGCTAGTTATGTATAGCTTGGATAAAATCTCTGTTAGATTCACACATGCTTAAATGGTGGAATATTAAGTAAGGTGCCCTAGGGCTTGAATCTAAGCCCAGTGCTCCTGAACATTTTATTAATGAAACAGATAAGGAGCTGGAGGAAAATCTTACAGATTTGCAGCTGACATAGTACTGGCTTGGGTAGTAGATACAGTAAACACTCTAGAAGATAGAAATAAAATTCAAAATGACCTTAATAGTCAAAAGAAGTACCTAAAAAGAATATATTGCAGTTTAAGAGAAAAGTGGAAAGTCCTTCACTTAGATAATGAATTGAAATCCCTAGGTTTAGGATGGAAGGCATCTGTACTGATTGTTGGAAGGAATCTTGGTGTTATATTTGATCAGAAGGTGAATATGAATTAGCTATGTGGTAAGATCTCTTAAAAGGCAAGTGTAGTTTTAGGCTGTATCAACAAAAACATAATTTTAAAATCATGGGAATAATTCCATTGTATTCAGGTTTGGTCAAACCCATCTTAAGTATTATGTCCAGTTTTGGGCATTAAACTTAAGAAAGATTTAGAGAAACTAGAAACAGGGTGATGAGCATGATAAGGAGACTAGAATCTTATAAGGAGAGATTGAAGGAAGTGGCCATATTTAGTCTTGAGAAGAGATAAGGAGGAGGATGATTACAATAACACTTTTCAGGACTCACAGAAAGGCCAGTGTTCTGGCATTCCAGAGAGTAGGGCACAATGATAAACTTAAGTTGCAGGAAGGCCGATTCCAGTTACAGTGAAGTTAGGGCATAAAGGCATAAATACTTTGACTGCTAAAGGACACATAAGCAGTTGTAAAATTTACTAATATGCCTGGGATGTTGTCAGTTACTCTGTATCTAAAAAAAAACTCTCTAAATTACCTAAACGTTATTTCACACACATAACCTTGTGTTTCTCTGTGTGTGTTTTGTGTGTTTATTTTGCAAAATAAATGTACACTAAAACAGTAACATAATGAAAAATAATCCCATGAGAAAAGAGAAGTTTGGTGTGTGTACCATAAGATACAGAAATATATCAATCACCAATATTTATATCCAGAATAACATTTACATTCAAAATAATGTTTTAGGACAAGTATTAATATTTGACAGTGAAGATATTGAAGGGGTGAATAACTTCTCCCTTTTAAACTGACTTTCTGTAGTAAATAAATAAGAAATACACTGCAGACTTTCACTTAGGAAGTAGCAGTGAAGACTTTGAAAGACATTCACATGGATATGTCTCTGCCAGGATAGAAATAATATAGATGCTTTTGAACTTTGGTGTTGGAGAATACTATGGACAGATAAGAGTTGGAGAATGCCATAGATCAGGGGTGTCAAATTCAAGGCCTGGGGGCCGGATTCAGCCTACAGGTTGTTTAGATCTGGCCCGCGGGACCACCCTGGAAATAGCGAAGGACCAGCCCGCGGTGCCTCTGCCAGAGAAAATGAAGCTCACGAGGGCTGCACACAGCCCTCCCAAGCTCTGTTTTCACTGGCAGAGGGTTGCAGGGGGCCGTCCCAGCTGAAAATGGAGCTCGGGAGCCTGTTTTCGCTGGCAGATCGCTCAGGTCGCCACAGGCAGCCCTGACACAAGTGATGTCATGCTGGCCATGCCCACCCCAGCCCCCAAGGTCAAACACAATCCTGATGTGGCCCTCAATGAAATCGAGTTTTACACCCCCACTATATGTAGCTAAGAAAACAAAGAAATGGATAATCAAATCAGCCCAAACCTTCACTCAAGGCATCTATCTGGACACATGATGTAAAGACCTAGCTCTCTGGAGAAATCTACATTGTTCAGAAAGATTTAAAGAGAAGAAGACAACCAGCAACTTAGGTGGAAGAAAGGATTTAGTTATATTCACTGGGAGATCTAAAAGACTAGGTTGGGTACAAATTATCATGGAGAAAATCTATGCTCACTAAGAGTTGACACCAATTTGATGGCACATTATCACTTTTTAAAATATAGATTCATCCTTCAGAATTTTTCCTTTGCTTTATATAAGCTGTTAAAATAACAAGATTATGTAATAATAGTAAAAATATATAATAGTGAAACAACATAGTAATTGGGGTGGCTTGTAATGTCATTAAGGTTTTACTTCTGATTAAAGACTGTTTTTAGGTTTGGTTCATTTGATATCTAAATTCACTATCTTCTGAAAAGGCATCCAGTTTGGTTTTACACTTGCTTACCTTTCAGCTCTCAAATATTCAAGCCTGTTGTGTAAAGCAATGGCAGCTTGCAAGTCCTATATGATTCCAAGCTATGTTGTCTCTTTGTTCCCTGGGAAAGAACCCTTCCCTCCTGTGAGTCCCGACTACATTCTATCAGCCAAGGTCACATAACTCTGGTTATTTCCGGTGCTCCTTCATAGCTTTCCATAAGGCAGTAGGAAAATTCACAGGGCTCGGGTATGTTTCCCCCTACCCGTGCAACTGCATGTGTGGTCGTTCTGTTTCTCTGTTTAGGTAAGGCAATATCTCTGAAACAAGTGTCCCGGGGAGTCATGGGTTGTCTAGTCTACATCTATATTTGTCTGAAAATAAAGGAATGAAATGGCTAAAATCATATATTTTAATGGTCAGTTGAAATGGCAATATCTTCTTGCTAAAATTTAACATACTTGTTATAGCATAATCTTTCAGAAATTGATGATTGTATCATAATTTGATAGTTGTTTAAAAACCTGAAGAGTTGTTTGTCTTTGTTGTAACTGACTAATTATGCTACATTTTGGCTGATGTTTCCAGATTTGAATTTTGCTTCAAGTAGTTGTATGTAAACAATAAATTCTTCTGAAAAATTAAGGTGCAGGCATGCTAGTTCGATCAGGAGTGCTGCCATAAAATATCTTTAAAAACTTTGAAAGCTTACTTTATATTCCGTTCAAATTTTGAAACACTAAGGTGATGGTAACTGTTTCATTGTCCATGAATTTATCCTTGTATTTTGTCAAATTGAATTTGAGACGTTTAGTCCTAGTTTGACTGGAAAAGACACTTCAACCTCTATTTTTTCATTTCTGTGTAAAGTTTTGTGATAACTGTTATTACAGTTGTGAGTTCAGATTATTTGCCTTGGACTTATTTTCATTAGCCACACAGTTTGCTACAGTTTTATTTGGGGAACATATTTATTATAAAAAAATGTGTACCTCCTATGGGCTGTAATTGGAAATCTAATATTTCTTTCAACTTTTTTTCTTGGACAAAATTAAATAAATACCGGTATGTAGGAGTGTTGAACCTTATGCAGAGAGGAAGAAACTCCAGACTTTTTAATGCTTAAGCCTTTATATTAACTCTGCAGGGGAGCAAGAACGCCAGTTTTCATATGAATAAATTCAGGAATATTATTTAAATTCAGTGGGGCATTGGTGTTTTTGGAGGCAGGTACACAAACACAGCCTTCCTATCAAACATAGAAACATAAAACCTTCTGCAGTGTACTTTTATATAGTACACAGGTAATATGCACATTACAACACATACAACCAGCCTCCTGTTTCTACATGTACAGCAGCATGTACATATGTAAATATGTACACACACAGAACCACATTATACTGGAAAGAGGAAGATATGAAGCTGCCTCTTTCATTCCAGGGAAGCAGGTTAAAACCTGTTTACATTAGATTTGAGGATTTCAGAAAAAAAAAAATCCCATATCCATGCACAATACCACAGTGGTGGTCCTGTACAAGAAAAATGCAAGATTTCAGCAGTGGGTGGAATGATGGTTTTTTTTGTTTGCTTGCTTGCTTTTTAGAAAAGAGTCTTCAAAGTGTTTTGGGGAAGGGGAATATTTTCCCATATATTCTCTGGATAAGTGAACACTATTAAAATTGAATACATGAATTTTTTTTTGTTTACTAAGAAACAAATTGATAAGTGCAGGTTGAAAGAAGTGTTGAAGTATGAGAATGTTTGTTTTTGGCAGAACAGACATCATACTCATGGGCAAATTGAGATTTCCTCTTGCTTCAGAAAAATTGTGTATCAATACTAAACTTTTCCATATCATCCCAAATTCTGTTCTTGATACATTTTTAAAAAAAATCATACTCTTTCCAAAAACTTGAAGGCTGAGCCTTATATATACTTTTATGGAAATATATAAAGCCTTTTACCTTGGCTTCTATTTCTAAAGTCAAATTGATCGAGTCAAAAACATTTATGCTGTTTGTTTTGAATCTGATTTTTGAATCTGTTTCAAATTATTACATGTGTGACATTAAATGTTTGGTAGATTCCAAAAATATCTTTAACCACAGGGAAAATTATTTCACTGTATGTAATTAGGAAGGGTTTCAAGGCCCCAATTTTAAAATTAGACTGATATTGAGTTCTTAAAAATATTTTTCATCTGCTCAGACTAGTATTTAAGAATGTAAAATGTTTGGGTTACTTCCTTCGCCAATAAAAGTCATAACTTTTACTGATTCAGTTTAATTTCATGTACATTGTGTGACAGCAGTTTTGTAAAGATTTAAAGAGGATTTTTTTTCAGTATGTAAAAATGCTGGGGATTATGTTTATATTAAAAAATGGAATAATCTTTAAATAAAATGTGCAACTGCATTTTAGTCATTTTCCTAACTATCTTAAATTAAAAAGAATGTTGTGTAAGATATATTGAAATAGATTGTATAAGTCTGAGCACTCTTGAATAGAGTTCAGTAAGTTTTATCTTCCCATCTTTGACTAAAATATCTAACATAGCAGAATGAGTAGAAAAATAACATAGGATAGGAATATGCATGCTTTACGTTATTAATGTATTCAGCTGCATAGATTATACTATGTAGGATTTGCAAATTTAGATCTGGAAATTAGATTACAAAATTTCACTGGCTGAATAGATTTGGGAAAGTGATTATCTTATGGTAACTATTTAAAGAAGTCAGTAGACATGTACAACTGTAAACTATTTAAAGGTATTAGCATGACAATAGACAGTAAAGATTTTAAAGCACTAAAAATTGTATAAATGGAATTTTAATGGGCTAACTAATCATAGAAGCATTGCTTTTTTGTATTAAATGGGATGAGAGTAAAAATGCTTTATTTAATTTGAAATCATTCTGAGTGTCTAACCTACAAGCAAAAAAAAGATAAAGGTAAAGATTTCCCTTCAGCCATGCTTGAGTCTAGGGCATGATGCTCATCTGTTTCTTGGATGAGACAGCCAGCATTGTCCTGAAGACATTTTCCGTGGTCCTGTGGCCAGCACAGCTATACACCAAAGGCGCACAGAATGCTGTTACCTTCCCACCAAAGTGATGCCTATTAATCTAATCGCATTTGCATGCTTTCGAACTGCTAGGTGGTCAGGAGCTGGGGCAAATAATGGGAGGTCACTCCATGGCATGGAGCTTGGGTCTCAAACCCAGGCTGTCAGCTCTCCAGCTGACAAGCCCAGTGTCTTTAACAGCTGAGCCATTACACCCCACAATCTATAAGCATGATGTTAAATAATAATTTATTTTAGTATTGATTCTATTTTAAGTAATATTGTACAACTTTTTATTCCAATGGCCAACTCCACATTTTTCTGATGTTGAATTATGATTATTTGGTCTTGATTATTTTTTCCCATATATTTAATTCCAATAATTTATGTTTTGCAGAGGCGAATCAGGTGCTGGGAAAACAGAAAATACCAAGAAAGTTATTCAGTATCTTGCACATGTTGCTTCCTCACATAAAGGAAGAAAGGACCATAATATTCCTGTAAGTTTCAATATCTCATTTAACATGTTTAATTATCTGTTTTTATTGATATTGCAAACAAGTATGATAATCTGTTAAAAGTGTCAGCTCTAAATCATTTAATATAAAACTTGTTGAAATAGTGGTCATCTAAATTTTGGAAATAATTTGTAAGCACTTGTGTTTGTCTTATTAGAGGTGCTACTGGAAAATCCCAAACATCCAAAAGAATACTGATATAATAAAGTATTTCTGTGAAATTCAGGATGTCTTCCTGATGATGTGAATTTTTAATCGGGGCTTGTGGGTATAAAACTAGTTAGCTCTACATATTATTAATATTTTTCTTTTCAAACCCACTACCCCATTCTTACATTCTCCTGATTATTAAAATATCTTCAGATTATATTTTTCTATTAGCAAAAGATTTCTTGTGATATACAGAAGCAGATTTGAAATGATCTGCTACATGTCTTAAGCCATCACTCCACTATATCAGTATAAAGTTGTAATTATGCAGCTAAGAATTAAAGAAAACTTTTAGAAATTACTTCTTTTCTTCAAATCTTTATAATCTTTTCAACATTTTTACAAGATCCTAGGATTCTGCAGTTTGCATGACATAAACTAGGAATCATGGAAGCCAATTTGGAGAGTTTTCTCAGATTTTAAATGCTATTGTTTGTATTCTGTGAGAGAATATCTAATGCAAAATGATGCATGTATGAGAAGGTCATAAAATCAATTTTTAACTCTCTCATTACCCAGATGTAAGACTTGAGTATTCCTTGAAAGTTTTCTTTCCTCCATAGATACAGATATACAGATCGATTGTTTAGTTTTTATCATGCCTTTATTTTTGGTCATCTCAAGTTGACATGTTTGGTCATCTCAAGGTGATATATGTATATAATGGTTCTACCTTCAGTTTTCCCTACAACAAGAATCTTGTGAGGTAGGTTTGGTTGGAAGCTACTGGCTGAAAATTTGTACTAAATTTGGGGACATTGTTGAGGTTGGAGACAGAACACAACTCCAGGTTCAGATAATGTGCAGTTTGATTGACACTGATGGAGCCTCAGGGCTCAAATGCACTGTTTGGATGTTGCCTACTCATGCACATGTGTGTCCACCCATCCCAGTGTGATAAAAGGTAGTGCATCCATTCAAATTTGCTCTTCCTGCTTTAATATTAATTCATGGAGAAGTTTTAAACAAAGCATCAGCCTTTGTGTTGATGTAATGGAAAAGTGAACAGGCTTAGTACTAGAATGCTAAGAAATAGAGATGGGGTGGTCCATGATTTTTCTAGGTGATAAAATTAGTGCACTTTTTAATCCAACATGTGACCTAAAGTCAATTACCTCTATCATTATTTCTGCCCATTTCATCCATGTGCATGTACATGCACACACAGGAGCAACACTTTTTATTTTAGAATTCTTTTACAAAACTGTGGTGATGTGGAAATCTTTATATATGATCATTATGGTAGATGTAGATTAACTGTTAATAGGCAACAAAAACCATTAGAAGCATAGAACAACCTGGTGCCTCCCAGGTGTTCCTACATTTCTTCCCAGTGGTCTTGTTAGAAATCCCTTACATCTGCAGAGCATTGGGATCACCTGTCACTGGTACAAAAACAGAAGCAAAACAAAACAAAACAGATGGATATTGGCTATATGGCACTCTGACAATGCATTATACTTCTCAAGTTTGCTGTTGTAATAATTAGTAGGCTGATTTAATAAACCTGAGAGTATAACTTTGTTCCAGTTCTAACAAAATGATATATGAATTATCCTGTAGGAGCCCACTTTCTTTATTAGGAAGATGAGATGTATTAAATTAATAAATATTAAGATCTTTGATTGTAATCCCATTGTGTTTCTGGTGATTTCATAATTCATAACTATTAACATTGTTTCATTGTCATTTTTTAACTGCAGAGTGGATCCCCGTTGTATGTGAGTAGCATATAGTTCTTGTAGTTTGTCACCTTGCTGACTCACAATGAGCCAAATCACAGGGATGCTGAGGGCACTACCTCTCTTCTTAATCTGTCATTACTTAATTGATTTGCATGAATAGATTGCATGTTGTCACACCTTCACAATACTTTGGATGCCTTTTTCAAAATCTTCTTGAATTTATGTGCAAATTAGTATAAATCTTGCCTTCAGTTTAAAGCTTCTTTGAAATATTACAGAATAGAATACTTCACAAATGGGACTATGATATTTAATGCCAAAGAAAATAAGAAAATATGTTGGACATTGTGTGGCTCTGTTAGTAGAAATTAAATACAAACATATTTTAATGAACATTCAAGTAACTAGTTCCATGCATTTCAAGGCATCATTTCATAGAGTAAATCATAAATAGATAAAATTGTAATATACTTAACAATCTTAACAAGGGCAAATGAGTTTCTTTTACAAATAAAGTCTGATAGGACGTTTTAGAGATCAGGAATTATCCAAACTAAGATCTTTCCTATTCTTGACTAGATACCTTCGACCAGGAGTATCAAACTCGCGGAGTCACGTGATGTATCAGGACTTTCCCCCCCTTTGCTAAACTGGATGGGGGCGGGGTCAGCACGTGATGCATCCAGGCCGCGAGTTTGACACCCCTCCCTTAGATTCTTGTAGTGCATCCATATTCACCATTACAGTTTATATTGTTTGTAAAACATAGAAGATTGCTTCTGTTTATTATATTAGACCTTTTTATGCAGCTGAGTCTCTAAATTTTCATATGAACAAACTAACTGGTTAGGGCTTGATTCCACCCAGAATAATTTTTTTTCAGACTTTGTGAGAAATCTAGAGCTAGCAGCAAGCTGCACATAATTAAAATTCTAAATGAAATAATGAGTTCGTTATTGGAAGGTTTTTTTAAATGATAATTTTTTTATCAGTGTAAATTTTTATTACTTGTGTGAGGTTTTATTTAGTTTGTTTTAAGATGTGTGCTGTCTTAGGTGTTCAAGCAGAAAAAAAGGCATATAAATTGCACTCAAAGATGCTTGAAATCCTAGTAAACGTTAAGGTGGATCAAAATTACACATTTTTACTATATTGCTGTTTATGAACAGCACGGTCTGTTGAATGTTAAACATTCTTAAGCTCCATCAATTTGAATGTTGAAATTACTTCCATTCCAGTGAATGAAGTCCAATGTGTAAGTGGCTGTGAAGGAATTCAGTTCCTTCGATCACCAGGATGCATGGCGCAACAGTTTTGTCTTTTGGGGCTTCATCAGAAGGATAGTCAGATGCTATTCTAAGGATTCAAACATTCTAAAAGGAACTGAACTTGCAGATCTTTGCATTTCAGGTGTACTATATACACTGCATTAGTTTAGGAGCTATCCAAGACCTGGTATTCAGTGATTACAAGGTGGGATATGTAGTAGCTATCAGAATATTCTATACAATCCAAAAATTACTGAGGGAGCAAGGCTGCCATGAATTGAGAACTATGGAGACCTCTGATCTAAATAGTCTAATGATTCAGACACATTTTCTGAGGTTTAAAGTTTTAAAATCAGCTTACAAAATTGGCAGATTCTTAACTCTAACTGGAGAATAATACTTAAGCAAGGGACAAACTTCTGTATTCAACAAAGTTGGTCATTTAAACCCAAACCAGTAGTACAAGGTTAGAGTGGCTTATTAGGTATGAAATCAGAAATCTTTCTTTAACAGCAGGAATTGCTGATAAGTATACTGCTTTATGAATTTGTGAAGTAAAATATTAAATTCACACTTTGTATTTTCCTTTATCTCTGCATACCTCTGATTGATATCAAGCTGCTGATATGATAAATATCAGATAAAACTTCAGAGGGCAGTGATAGCAGTGGGAGAACAAGGCCTATATTAACTAAATGCATTTTATGTGTAAAGTGATAGTTGCTATTTAATCATGAATCTTAACTTTAATGAATGTTTACTATTTTTGTAGCAATGGCATTCTTTAACTACCTTTATTTTTGATAGCCCATCAATCTCAGCTGAACAGTATTAAGTCATTTCTGAAGATACTGTACTGGAGAGAAAGATAGAGTCAGAATAACTAAAAATTGCACCTGGGATCCCCTATTGCTTTTAAATTAGATTGACATAACTTCATATTTCTTCGTATGTTTCAGGGTGAACTAGAGCGTCAGCTTCTACAAGCCAATCCTATTCTGGAATCCTTTGGAAATGCGAAAACTGTAAAAAATGATAATTCCTCCCGCTTTGTAAGTCTGGGTTTTAATTATTTATTAATTCATTATTCATAGATAATTTTTTATGATAAAGTTGCTGAAATTAACATTAATTTTGAAACTTGGTGTTTTTAGTGATCAATTTTATATACAATTAAATTATTTTGATTCATATATACAAACTCTAGACTGTTGTTAACCTATTCCCTGTTTTTAAGTGCTTACAGGTACCAATTGAAATCTAAATCAGCCTTTTCTCCTTTGAATTGGTGTATAGATTTGGAGGCCTGGGGAAAAATAAATTAAGCTGTTTTTTAAAAGATATGTATGTTCTGAAGGAGAATAAGCAATTAAAAACTTTACCCCAAAGCTTTCATATATATGAACTTTAGAAAGTTGGAATAAAATTTTATAGTTATCCGTGGATGAGTGAAAATACAGTATGGGGTGGGTTGCATATGATATAATTGATGTTTAATAGTCAATACATGAACAATATAAAATTACATTAGTACTGGCCTTGGGTCCTGCATGCTTTTAAATGTGGCAATCAAACTTGAATTGTACTTTGAAGCCTACTGGAAGCCATGCAATGGCTGTGAATGCAACAGTGATAGTGCTTGAATGTATCTGTCAAGCATAAAATATTTTTAGTTATACAAAAGTAGGGGAAAGAACGAAAAATCTCAATTGCAGTTATTTTAATCTGTGTTTCACATTCAAATGAAAATCTTAAAATGGTTGTTTTATAGTTACTGTAGGAATAATATAGTTTGAAATATTTCTGAGCAGGATTTTAAAGAGAAAGGTAAGTTTTCAACAAGAGAGGGTCAAATCAAGAACTATCAAAATAATAGGATATTATGGAATGGCAAGAATTTGGGGAGCTCTCAGCCACACTTTTTCAAACTACCATAAGTAGCTTATTTGTTAACTTTATAAGTCCTTTGTTCAGAATTTGGTTTTGTTCAATTCTATTACATGAATTATGTGAACAGTTTTTTCTGTTAAAGACTTCTGCATCTGTTTCTTGTTACATTTTTCTTTAAATCTGCACTGATGTTGTAAACACAATCACTCCAATTGCTTTGGCACTATTTTTGTAATGAATACTTTAATATGATCCAGATGGTAGTTTCTTTATGCATAAAAGTAATCTCTAGTAGTAAGGATTTTAACTTTTGGACTAAATAGGAGATGGATTGTTCCCAAATGTATTATGAATTTTTATCAGACTGAAGTATAGTGATATCCTAAAATGCATTAACATATTAATTTAATGAATACAGCAATGGTTGAACTTTATATTTTTCCAATAGTTTAAAATTAAGATTTGTACCCTGAATCTAGTTGTAATAACTGTTGAATTATATTTGTTCTAACATACCGGTACATGTTTAATTTTTTTGATATCCTAGGTGTATTAATGGTTCAGTTTAAAATATTTTAGATTATGCATAACGTGTATATTCTAAAAATGAATTTTAAATGTTGGTTTGTTTTCTCTTCAGGGCAAGTTCATCAGAATAAATTTTGATGTTACTGGCTATATTGTTGGGGCCAACATTGAAACATGTATCCTTTTTTCAACAACTCTTATTATAAACTCTGATCCAATTTGAAATCTACAGTGATAGCTTGATTAAAATACTTCAGAAGAGTACCTATCCGAAGGTGGACTGCATTCCAAAAAGAGGACAGGCCATCTTGACAGAAAAGAATTACATTTTTAATTTAGGTTTACTTGATACAGTTATGAATTATGGGCAGGAAGCTCAGCAGTTGCATTTAGCCCTATTTATTTATCTATCAGTTATGGGCCTCCCTCTGTGTTACAAGTTATTAAATTATGACAGCATTTTTTTCTGTCTGGCTCCCACATTGGTATCAACTACAGTTTAAGACATAGCTTCTGGAATTTGTCTTTTATATATTAGCAATTTTTCTACTCGAGAGATTTTTAAGACCCGAAGAATTTAGACTAGATAGCTTGATACTTAAACAGACTAGTCTGTAGAAGAAATTATAGGACCCTTGACAACTTTATTGATTCTACTTTTGACAATTTGTGTTAAATTATTAGGAACAGCCATTTGGTGCTGGTTTTTTTTTTTCAAAAACATAGTTTCAATTACATGATAAAATATGCAATTCATAAAATTCTTAACTGCTCTGGCTCAGATTTATTAGAAAAATCACGTGCAGTTCGTCAAGCCAAAGATGAACGGACTTTTCACATTTTCTATCAGCTTCTAGCTGGGGCTGGTGAACATTTGAAAGGTGAGTTAATATGTATAGAGATTAGATGGTTAATGTAGCATTTAAACCAAAACTAAACCAAAACAATAGGACTGCAGTTGCTGTATCCATACTAGACAAAAAATCAGTCTACCTGGGATTAGCACAGGCAGCTACTTTTTAGAATAGATACAAATTTTCTCAAGATATGGAGAGAGTAATACACAGAAACGCCCCATGCAAATGTACTGTATGCAAATTTGAATATCCATCAGATATTTTCTTTGTTTCAGTTTGTCTTGAATAGTCAATCTGCATATCTTTATGGTGATGCAACTCTTGTTGACAATATTGTACTGTAATATATTTAGATACATCACTTGAATATATAAAGAGATGCATGTATTAACTAGGAATTCCTTTCCTGAAAATTCTTTGCTTATTCCAGTTTATTCTGTAAACCTAGTTTGATATTAAAGCAATGTGCTTCAAGATTTTTGGAAAACTTCAACAATGAGGAGTTGACTGTTTACATTTGCTAGAAGTGAACAATTTACTTTCATTTTTCCTCGATTACAGCTGATTTGCTCCTCGAAGGGTTTAACAACTACCGATTTCTGTCCAATGGCTACATACCCATTCCTGGCCAGCAAGATAAAGACAACTTCCAGGAGACAATGGAGGCCATGCATATCATGGGCTTTTCTCATGATGAAATACTAGGTATCTTTTAAAAGGCTATTATTTTTCTGATTCCTAAATATATACAGGTAGTCCTCGACTTACAACGTCCTCGACTTACAACCATCGATTTACTGATTGTTTGAAGTTACAACGATACTGAAAAAAGTGACTTGTGACTAGTTCTCACACTTAACAACTATAATAATAATAATAATAATAATAGCATTAGATTTATATACTGCCTATCAGTGCTTTTTACAG
>JANHJO010001982.1:28452-39177 GCA_032468235.1 Pseudoxyrhopus heterurus | reverse complement strand
AGCTGGTGGGATTCGATCAGCCAAACTGCTGATCTGCAGTACTCTGTTCTTACCACTTGAGCCACTGCAGCTCCATTATGGCATCCCCATGATCATATGATCATATGATCAAAATTCAGACTTTTGGAAACTGGCATGTATTTATGAAGGTTGCAGGGGTCATGTAATCACCACTTGCAACCATTTTAGCAGGCTTCTGACAAGATGAATGGGGTAAACCAGATTTGCTTAATGATCACATAATTCACTTAACAACTGTGGCAAAATAAGGTTGTAAAATGGGATGTGGCTCACTTAACAGCTGCCTTGCTTAGCAACAGAAAAGTTGGGCTCAGTTGTGATAAGTTGAGGACTACCTGTATTTTATTTTTTTAACTGATAAAAATAGAATAAAATTATCATACCTAGGGATATGTGACATTCTGAATTCTGAATTTAACATCTTAAGCATTTTAGTTTAAAAAACAAAATTTTGTCTGAGGTGCCAAAGATGAGCTTTTGAAGAATGTAGATAACTAACTTTGTGATGATGAAATATAGACTGCTTGTAGGGGGAATATATGTTGATTCTACCCCCCCCCCCCAAAGGTCTGGTCATGCCAGTACAGTGCTGTGGGTTCTTGTATGTGCTTATCTATAGGATATGACCAGGATGAGCCCAAGGGAGGGGTCAGACACGTCATTAGTCTCAAGTCCCTTCGCCCCTCAAGAGTTCTAAGTCCAGCCCACCTTGAATTATCTCTTAGTAGTAGTTTAGATTCTTGTAGAGAGCTTAAGCTTGCAATAAACCTATATAGTCATTTGAACACTCTGGACTCCTGGAGTCCCCTGACATTATCTTTCTATATAATTTCACTTTGGTCCAACTACAGAATATATGGCAACTGGGATAAATATATTGGCTAGGAATACATGCATTTGCCATATGAACCTTTCAGTAATTGGCTTGTAGTGTGTATATAAGTCCAGGTGTTCCTATAAGTTTATATTGGTTCTTAAAGCCATCTTTCTCTTTCTCTTGACTGTCTATTAATTAAAAGAGTAAACATTTACCTTAATACTTTTTATTAAATATTTTGTTTTATGTCTTAGCTATGTTGAAAGTGGTGTCATCAGTACTACAGTTTGGGAATATTTCCTTCAAAAAAGAGAGAAACACGGATCAGGCATCTATGCCAGAAAATACAGGTACAAGTATTTACAGGAAAAGGATATCCTTACTTTAAATTATTATGTCTTATTATTATATATATCTTATTATATCTGATATTTGATATTTAATAAAGAAATAATTTGCTAAGCATTATTGTATTACCGCAGAAGCAATTTTGGTGGTACAATAATATTAAGTGTTTGAATATCAAGTACAATTCTTATAATACTCTGTTAGCATGCCCACATTATAGCTTTCAAAATTGGTTTTTCAATTCTGATATCAAGGCAGTTCTCTGAAAAAGTATTTGAACTATGATCTCATGGAAGACTTATCAGCAAAGTTTCTAAAATACAAGTAAAAATGGGTTATTTTATCGTACTTCTAAATTATTGTTTCTATTTCTAGTAGCAAAAACACCTGGCATACTTAAAAAGCTCTGTATTTTGTACTGACTGCCTGACTTCAGGTCTTCAGATATAATTCCTTAGAAGAGAGGAAAGTATCAGTGACATGAATGGTGTTGAAATGTTTCTGCTGAAAGGACATAGGCAAAATTGTCTTTGGTAGTGGGTTGGAAAACATAACAAATTCATATGTACAGGCAGTCCTCGCTTAAGAATCATTCAGCAATTGTTTGAAATTACAACAGTGCTGAACAAAGAGATTTCTCTGTGCCCAAACTTACGGCCGTTACAGCATCGCCACAGTCATGTGATTGCAGTCTGTGTACTTGGCAACCCACTCACACATATGACAAGTTGCCAAGAGCCTGGCATCATGTAATTGCCATTTGGAATCTTCCCTGCTGACTTCCTCAGAAAGTCAACAGGGAAACCATCAGGGAAGGTCGAAAGCTGCCTGCCAAGGGGACTTCTCTGGGTTTTGAGGGATGGTTGAAAAAGATCTGTCCCAAAATCCAAGCAAAATATTTTGTATGGGGCACTTGCATCAGGAGACTTTCGGAGTCAGCTGCCAGAAACGCGG
The DNA here is from genome assembly GCA_032468235.1 of Pseudoxyrhopus heterurus. Taxonomy (NCBI): domain Eukaryota; kingdom Metazoa; phylum Chordata; class Lepidosauria; order Squamata; genus Pseudoxyrhopus; species Pseudoxyrhopus heterurus. The sequence continues at coordinate 37,037 of JANHJO010001982.1, read as the reverse complement.
TGGAGTGTTAGGCTCAGTTATGGTCATAAATTGAGGACTACCTGTAAATATAGATAAGTACATACAAGTATTTCCATCAACATGTACGTGTGTTTGGTTTTCCATAATTCGCTTCCACACAGCTTGTCGTGCATTGGGATTACTAGGGAGGAGGGATTAAAGCATTTCACTCATGCTACCATTTGATCTCCTTCTCTTAATTTTCCATGGTTGAAGCTACCAATCTTGCAACATACAAAAATTTGACAGCAGAGATACGGATTTCATTTTTACTTGAAAATATTTTCCTAATGCTAGATAATCTGAAAACAGTAGTGTGTGTGTGTGTGTGTGTGTGTGTGTGTGTGTATGTAGCGCAAGCAGTTGCTGAAGGAGGATTGGGATAACTGACTTCTTTGCTTTCATTTATAGTTGCACAGAAGCTCTGCCATCTGTTGGGAATGAATGTAATGGAATTTACTCGAGCAATACTCACTCCACGCATTAAAGTTGGCAGGGACTATGTCCAAAAAGCCCAAACCAAAGAACAAGTAAGCTAAAATACAAAATGATAGATCTTATTGTACATGTCTGCTTCCAATTAACATATTTAGCATTTCCTGGGAGGCAGGGGCAAAAGTGATGATGATGGACATAATTTACATTATAGTAAGACTGTATCAGGTTTCTGTTCTGGAGCTTTAAAATTTTGCTCTATGTTCCAGAAGTAGCTGTTACCTACTTCTCAAACAGTGCCTCTATGTTGAATTTTGGTATAGGAGTAACTTGAACAAAAGCAGTTTTGGATAGAGGGTCTGAATAGTGGAGACAAGATTTATATGTATGCAGCTCTTAGGCATGCCTTTAAGAGCACTTTAAATTTAGCATTGATGGAAGTTTATTCAGCTGAGAATGTTTAAAAAGGTATTTGGGTAGAACTAAGAAACCCGATTTATAAATTATGGAATTTTATGTCAGATGACTATAATGTTTATCTTTAGCATGAAAAGGAATATAGTTCCAGCTAAGTTTTAAAAATCTTTACTATACATCTATTTTAACACATAGCTTTTCTTTCAAAAAGTTTGCTGCAAGAAGAGATTTTAATGTTTTAAGGATAGGAAATGGATCCTTTCATTCTGCTATGATGGAGGCTATTTTTATCATAATACATTCATTATACACATCCACGTACACATTCTCTCACACAGACTGGTTCCTCTTAAATTACTTCGAACAAAGGGATTGTGCCTTCCTTTCTTTCAAAAGCATATAGCTGCACACTGGAATTTACATTAACCAATACTGTAGCAGTGGCAAAACTATTCCGTTCTGTTTTCCCAGCTCTGCTGTCTGGAGCTCATACACATTTTCCCATTTATACATTTCAGTTTGGTGCTTCCTTTAGCACACTTCCTCTCCCTTTGCCAACAGCTAGTGACAAAATGTTTCAGAGTTTAGGCACTCATTAGAACATCATATAAGTAAGTATGTTTGAGCAGTACTGTGAACTAAATAGGTAGTCCACATTTATTAATGGTGTTAATTGGGACCAGAAACTCCATCATTTAGCAACATAGTCACAAGCAAAAAGAAAAAAAGCCATGTAATTGCTGCTTAGAGCCAGCAGTTCCATCAATCCTTGTTAAGTCATTGTTAAGTGAGGACATCATGTGACAATAGCTTGCCACTTCCTGCCAACTTCTCCATCGACTTTGGTTGTCAGAAGCTGGCAGGGATGGTTGCAAATCACACTCACAGAACCATAGGGAAGCTACGACAGCCATAAGTACAAGGACTAAGTACAAGGACCGGTTGTAATTACCTCTGGTTCAGTACTGTCATAAGTTGAAACAATTGCTGAACAAGTGGGCATTAAATGATGACCACCTGTAACAGGCATCTGTAATTCATGCTGCCTAGAACAGTTTGTTACTTCTGTGCCCCCTCTCCCACACAAAGTGCAATGAAAACTCAAATGTTTTTTCTCAATTTCCTCTCTTAAAAGCACTGTGACTGAAAATGTGTAAGAGACATGGTTTTTTCCCCCCACCTTTGGATGCTGGAGTTTTCAGTAACAAAAACTTACATTACCTGTCTGTTGACTCTGTCTTTGTATGTGTTCTGAACAGCTTCAAAATAGTCCGGTATTGATTCTGAATTTATCTGAACCACTTACTTTATATAAGAGCTATACAAATTACAAAGCTAGATAACATTTTTCCTAAAGTTCATACTTATATCATTTTTGCTTAATGCAACTTAATTCCTTTTTACTTTTTGTATTCAAAAATTATTGTGCTAGGTTTCTTTGCAGTAAAATATTAATTCTCATCTTTATATGTTATAAGCTATGATTTCTTCACCTTCCCTTTCAAAGGCAGATTTTGCTGTAGAAGCACTGGCAAAAGCTACATATGAACGTCTTTTCCGTTGGCTTGTTCACCGCATTAACAAAGCTTTGGATAGAACTAAGCGGCAGGGAGCTTCCTTCATTGGCATCTTGGATATTGCTGGATTTGAAATCTTTGAGGTAAGCAAAGCAAAACCAAACACTTTCGGTACATACCGAATGTTATTGTTAACTTGTAGTGCCAATCATTATCCATCCGTAGTATCAGTTGTGTATATCATATTATAAATTTCTGCAACAATTTTTTATGCTAAAAGTGAACTGCAATACACCATTAAAATCTGCATACCATCTGTTGATTACATTTCTTAGAGGCTTGAAGTTTGATCTGGCTCTTATTCTGACTTAGGAAATTCTCAGTGAGATGGCTTGCATGCTTACATATCTGACATTTTCTTGATACATACTCCTCCGTCTGATGTTTGGTTAAAACAATAAATAACCTACTCTCTAAAATTTTCTTACAATGTAGTAAATATTAAAGCTACACAATTAAATTTTGCTTTTCTTGATTATTTTCCCAGTTAAACTCTTTCGAACAACTGTGTATCAACTACACGAATGAGAAACTGCAGCAGTTATTCAACCATACCATGTTTATCTTGGAACAAGAAGAATATCAAAGGGAGGGCATAGAATGGAATTTTATTGACTTTGGACTGGATCTACAACCCTGCATTGATTTAATTGAACGACCTGTAAGTTCTTATATCCACATCTTTCTTTTTGCAGCTGGTGGTCTTCTCAGACAAGATATTCCCACTTGCTAAACTGAACATACGGGTTATTTCCACCAAAGTTTTTTTCACCCCATTTCCATTATTGTCTGATCAACAAATTAGCAGTCTTACCTTTTAGACCAGGGGTCCCCAACCCCTGGGCCAGGGCCTGTCTGGAATTGGACCACACAAATGGCAGGCGTGTGTGCGCGCGCACGTGCAAAGCTCCATTATGCAAGCGGTGGGCAATGACGCTCATGTGCACGCCTGCCGCTCACACAGAACCATCCCCTCTCTTCCCCCCATTGATCCGCCAAGCCGGAAAGGTTGAGATTTGCCGCCTTAGACTACAATAATGTTTTAACATATTCAGATTGTTTAGTTCAAAATGAAACAGTATAAACTAAACTTATATCAAATCTGTATTTTAATCTGTGATCCAAAGTGTAGTTATTTTAATATGTGGTCCTTTTACACTTGCTTTCATATTTACAAAGCATCATCACTTGTAAAATTGAGTCTTGATTTTCAGAATAATTTATTTTATGCACTACTTGTCTTTTATGAAGCATTAATGAAACCATTTATGTTCTGATAGTTTTAATTCTATAGCATACATTATAACAAATATTTTTATAGCTACAATAAGATTTACAATAAATTGTGATTGGACTCTTTGGATTTATTGCTTTAATCTTATTTTCTCTTTATCACCTTTTAAAATAGAAATCTTTCTGATTTTTATACATGCAATTTATTCTGGTTTAGCAGTATTTTTCCACATTATATGATAAATGTAAGAAGAAAATAAATAACTAGTAATAGTCTATGTATTTTTAATTTTTTTTAATTAGGCTAACCCTCCAGGTGTATTGGCTTTGCTGGATGAAGAATGCTGGTTCCCTAAAGCAACTGACAAGACATTTGTAGAAAAACTGGTCCAAGAGCAAGGTACTCATTCCAAATTCCAAAAACCTCGGCAGCTGAAGGACAAGGCAGATTTCTGCATTATCCATTATGCAGGAAGGGTAAGAAATAATCACTGTATAGCTAACCATTCTTCAGACTTCCCCTTTGAAGAGACTGTTGGAATTTAGATGTAATACAGTTGTTAACTCTTTTGACTTCTAATTTGCATACATAATCATGATTATAAAAAGTAATTAAAACATTTTTTTTAAAAAGGACCTAAATAAAGAAGTTAACAAATAGCCCAAGATTTCTAGATCTGTTGCAGCAAATTGTTTCTGTTTAAAGTAACTAATCCGTAGAATGTCAATTACTGCATTTAATAATATGTGATGATGGAATTCTGTCTAGTAGCTCGTCTCCCTCCATTGACCTTGTTAATAGCCAAGCATTTATTATTAATCTAAAAGGATTTCATTAAAAATGACTCCAATGAATAGAGAGGTATTTGAAGCTACCGATGTGAGCATTAACAGTTTAGTTTTCCGGGGATTTACTTAGTTCCCCATTTGCTTCATTCCAGGTGGATTACAAGGCAGATGAATGGCTAATGAAAAATATGGACCCACTAAATGATAATGTGGCAACTCTTCTGCACCAGTCTTCTGACAGATTTGTTGCAGAACTTTGGAAAGATGGTAAGAATCTGCTCCAAACTCAGGAAAGATACAGTTCTATGTAGCCAAGCTGCTATGTGATTGCTCAAATATTGCTTACCAAAATTTCTACAGGTACTCCTTATTTATGACCACAGTTGGGATCAGGTCTTCCATCACTAAGCAATGTGGCTGTTAAAGAGAGTCATTATAGGACCATCCCAATTTTATTGTCTTTTTTGCTGAGGTTGCTGAGTGATTCGTGTAATGATAAGCAAATCAGAGCTTTCCCCATTGACTTTGCTTGTTGTAAGCCAGCTGGGAAGGTTGCAGATGGTGATCGTGTGACCCCTGGACACCGCAACTGTCATTTATTTATTAAATTTATGTGCTACCCATTTCAAGCAATAATGTGACATCATAAATTCAGGCTGGTTGCCAAGTGTCCAAATTGCAACATCTGACTGCAGGGATGCTTCAACTATCATAAGTGTGAGGACCATATATAAGTCACTTTTTTCAATGTCTTTGTAACTTTGAATGGTCACTGAATTAATGGTCATAAGTCAAGGACTATCTGTAATTAGATACTCTGCTCATACCATACAAATTATTTCATTTATATTTGTGTCATTATGGTTAGCTGCACTTTTTGTTCATGCATTGAACTTGTAGATGCCATGTTTTGAACAGGATTGCTTACTATTGTAGATTAACCTCTGAGCGATTCCATTTCAGATAAACCACCTTTGCTCCTTTATGACAATCAAAAAATTAAAGCTGTTGTTTCAGTGACTATTAATTAAAAAATATCTGATTTTGCTGTAAAATAGATGGCTGCAAGGTGTGTTTACATTTAACTCTCTAAGCCATTGGAGTGCAGGATATTATGCTAAGGGTTTTCATAAATTCCTAACATGTAATATACATGATTAACACAAGCATGCTTTGACAACAGTTTTTAGATTTGTCAAGTTTACAAAGTAATGTGATTGAGTATCAGTTATCACTTTGCTACTTAATTTTATGTCACATTATTAGCACAAACATCTTATTGTATCAGCCAGAAGTCTTTCTAATATCTTTCTCATAATAGCTACTATCTACTGTCCTCCTTATAGCATCCAGGTATAAACAAGATATGAACATAAGGGAGTATTGCATGCTGCTTCTGGTACTCGAGGTAGCTTAGCATATCATGTGTGAAATTGTTACCCTTCATGAATTTGTCTAATCCCTTTTAAATCCACTCAGTAACTGCTAAACCACTCTATGGCACTGAATTCCTGAGGTCAACGATGCTATATGAAATACTTTATTTTCTTAGAAATTTATCATTAATGAAATGACCCTGAGTTCTAGTATGATTGTGGGAGAGATTTCTTTCCTTAGTTTGGGCTTTTGTAAGAGCCTATCATATTGATTCCTTTACTTCCAAAGAGGAAAAGTTGAAATGTTATAATCTTTCTCTTTAAGGTAATTCTAGTTTCTTGATAACTGGGTACAGAAAAGGACAGTGTTCATTTCTGTGATATCCTTTTGAGATGTAATGACAACAGTGGTATATATAGTGTTGTGTACTCTGCTCATGCAGCATATATTTGTTAAAACATTATGGTACAGGTTTTTTTCTAATTAAGATAAATACACCAAAGATTGCTTTTGAACACATGGATTTAAGAAGGTAGGTTCATGAATATCTAATAATTATAGCATTTTTCATATGAAGGGCCACTTAGAAAGATTTTGTATATTAGAAACAGCCAAAATATTTGCACTTGGCATGAATATATGGTGAATTTTATAACATCCATCTTGTGTTATCTTTCCATTTCCTTGATAGTTCATGAGTGTTGGGTAAATTCATGTATGGCCCTGTCATGCTGTAAGCATAGGATGCTGGCCTAAATGCCTCATTGTGCTAACAATATTTCATGTTGAAGACCTGTGAGTTAGTTTTGAATATATGCTGATATTTTGCACTAAACCCTTTATCAATAAAAAGCGGAGGTGACTATTTTATACAAGCTAATGTTTACTCATATATAATTGTTGCTGCAACCAGCTATTAGTCTTTTGAGTTCTGAAATGAATACACCATTCCTAATACCCATAATGGACTATATAGATATATTGTTAAAAGCTTCATTGAAATTCTGAGTGGTGGTTTTTTACTAACTGGATTATCTTCTATATCTGCTTTTTATTTTTGCTGTTTCTGTGCCACAGACATTCACAATATTCAGAGAGCCTCTTTCTATGACAATGTTCCTGGTTTTCCTGATGCACCAGGTGAATGTATGAACGGGGCTCCTAAAAGCAGGACTTGAATCTATAGGAAAAATCTTGTTTTTTTCCTTTTGCTTATAGGCCAGCATGAACTTTTCATTTCATCCTAGCCTTAAGTGTTACCTGCACAAGGCAAGTGTTCTTGTGGGCATACTATTCAGTTGCTACTGCATCAAATAGTCTCATTTTTTTCTATTGCACTTTGAAAAAGCTTGGCAAGTGAGTAGCTGCATTTTAAAACATGAGCTTGCTTTTCTGACACATTTGATAATTTTGGATATTTCAGTTTAGAAGTGTTATTGGCTTAATTTTTTGCCCATGTTATATTTATATGAATAAAACAGCATTATTTGTCTTTACGTGGTGTGCTATATCTGAAAAGTTGTTGCTATGCAGCAAACAGAAAAGTTTTAATTTCACAAGCCATTAAGTCAAAGGTTTTCTATTTTGACCCCTGATATCGTACTCATCCCTCCTTCCATTCACAAACTAGCAATTTAATAATTTTTGTATATCATCAGAGTTGTCAAACTTTTGAGCCTTGCATGGGCAAAGCTGGAGCACATTTCAACAGCATTTAAACTGCATAAATACAATCTGGATTTTTTTTTAAATGGTAGTTTATTGCTCATAACTCCCTGGGTTATGAATCACAGTGAGAATCCCTGCTTTGAGGTACAGTACTCAGGAAAATTAAAATGAAAGATACACGATCCTACTGCCTTCCAGTTCTACCAGGGGAAAGTTCATCAAGGGCCACTAACAGAAGTGCAGCAAAATATTATGTACTCGATTTGAAATGAGCAGTAGGTTCATCAACAGTAGATTAATCCCTATTATCCAGGAAGGGAAAGATCATGTGATCTACATTTTTATCTCTATACGTGATGCTACTTGGCTATTTTTTTCTGTCTCCGCCTCACTGTGTCTTGTTGTACACTATTGCTAATTCATATTTCCTTAATGTTTATTTCTTCCTTAAATTATTAAGCTTTCTGTTTATCGTTGCTTAAAAATAATACTTTCAATTTCTTTACTGTTTACTCTAAAGAAGAAAAATATTTTGCTAAATTTGAAACAGTGAATAAGCAGGCATCTTTGATCAGTAAATGGTTCCTCTGGAGAACACCAACAAACACCTTATTCATGCAAAAAACATAAAATTAAAATCTCTACTCAGGAGGCTAATCGCATTTTATTTGGGGAGCCAATGAATAAAAACAGGGAGAATAAAGTAGATGGCTCAGATTTGGCAAAAGATCCAAATCTCATGAAATACCAGCTTTCACTTCTCAAGACATTATGTGACCTTAAATGTGAAAGTTATAATCTCATGTGATTTTGATGTTTGTGTCTGATGCCTCCTATGATTCATTGCAAAAATATCAAAATCTCACTGTTTTGTATATTGCAAATTTTTGACCATCTGTGTATGTCAGGGTCCCCAACTGCTGGGCTGGGGCCTACTATCAGAGCCTATTTGTAACTGGGTCATACGAGTGGCAGGACGGCATGCACTCATCCACATTCAGCTCAATTTGCATGAGCCGTGGGCCGGAGTGCCTACACACGCTAGTAAAGCTCAACTTGTGCAAGTCGAGCTGCGTGCAGATGTGTGTG
>JANHJO010001982.1:9276-19451 GCA_032468235.1 Pseudoxyrhopus heterurus | reverse complement strand
GAGCACCCACAACTTCTGAAGGCAAGCTGTTCCATTGTTTTTACTGTCAGGAAATTCCTCCTTCATTCCAGGTTGCTTCTCTCCTTGATTAGTTTCCATTCGTTGTTTCTTGCCTTGCCTTCTGGTGCTTTGGAAAACAGGTCGACACAAGCTTCTTCTTTGTGGTAGCCCCTCAAATATTGGAACGCTGTTATCATATGGCCCCTAGTCCTTCTTTTCATTACACTAGGAAGCTCAGCAGGGGATAGCTGAGCTGCCTAACCATTAACACAAAGAACCTGAAGAGGAGGCCACGGAGTAGCAGTTTTTAGAAAAGGTGATGGCTATTGTATTATTGTCCTAACTCCCCCCCCCCCCGCAAGTTTACGTATAAGCATTGCATTCCTTACCTGAATTCATCTGGGCAGATCCACACAGAAGCCCTACAGAATCTCTGCCTGCATTCCAGGAGACCCTGGCAGCAAAATCTTTCTTCTCACACAATAGACAAGCATGGTGGCCTCCCCAAAGCCTCCCCCAGGAGGAACAGGTGAGCAGGACGGAATTCCACCGAGCTCAGCATAGCACTTACTACAGCACTTCCTTACGGCATGCAAGATCCTTACCTGAAGATGTTTCGGTGGACACTGGAGCCATGACACAAGGCTGGTGGCAGGGCTCTGCGATGGAAGACTGAGATGGGTGCTGGGTCGGGAAGCTGGCTCTGGGTCTGGGTGGGAATCAGGATGTAATCTCAGAAGCAATCCACAAAGCACTTGAAGGTGAGGCGAAAGAACCTCATTGATGGGGATTTACACCAGGAAAACGGGCAGTGGGTGAGAGTCTGGGCAGGGCCTTGAGCTCAGAAGCAGGCAGCACAGACCAGGCAGAGCATGTGCTCCATCCCTCAGCGCTGGCTCTGAGTACTGCTGCTCTGAAGAGAATGGAGAGTGAAAGGCAATTGCATCTGCTCCTATTCCCCTCCCAGTTTGCATCTTATTGGCCACTGCTTCTGGCAGCAAGTGTGTCTGCTGCATTCTGGGAAATGGAGTCCACTTTGCTACTGGGTACCATGGAGATGCTTTAGGATGGAGCTAGACAGGTGGATGCGGGCTTGGTAGACGCAGGCCTTTGCACACTAAATATAGGGGCGAAATAAGAAGGCGTTGAATGCTACAGGCGGGGAATTCTTTACTTCCAAGAAGCTAGGCGGAACAAAAAAAAACAGAGAAAGAGAAAAGGAAAGAAAACAAATAGCTTCTGAGTGGGATAACTGAATAAATCACCATCCAATACTTTCCAGAGATAGCCTGTCCTGCTTAATTAGAGTGATTTTAATACATGCCCTTTCTAAATGTTGTTTTTAAGTTTGCATCTGCTGAGAAATTTTAAATGTCATCCTGGATGACAAAAGCAGGAAGTAGAAATGAAGCTACTAATAGCTGTTTTCTGGGGAATTTGCAAAGGTTCCTAACTGTGAATTGCTTAACCGCGATAAAAAAAAGTTACTTTTGTGGAACAAAGTACATTTGAGGGAGACAGAAATAAATTTTTCTGTGCACTATTGGTGAGTTCATCTTTGTTCTCCAAATCAGTCCTTGGTCTCAGCTGCTGCTTTGAGACCTCTCTCATGCAGCAAGTTAAATTGTAATTTGGGTTATGCCATTTTGACCTAGCCTCTGTGTGAACACAGCAATTGAATATGGTTTGTGACTTAAAACTAAGCTAAGCAAAACCTGATGAAAAAGGATACAGGGAATGAATTCACACACTAGTCCCAAAGGTGCTTTTTCGAGAGGCAACTGGACTTCTGGTAAATCTTTGAAGATTTTCTGAGAAGCGAAACATCTTCAAAGATTTACCAGAAGTCCAGTTGCCCCTTGAAAAAGCACCTTTGGGACAACCATGACCTGGATGACTGAGAAATTCCATAGACATTCACACACTAGGTTATGCCAAAATTAATAACTGGATTTCAAGGGTCTAGTAAGATATATAGTATGCCTGCAAGTTGGAGGCACTATATATAAAAAAAAAATCAACGGCATAACTGCTCTAAGAGAAGAAAGTTTTCTTTAATAATGCTGCCTAAAAATTATAACATTTCTGCTCTAGCATATTTAGAGCACATCTGTTGGGAATTAATTTTCAAAGCTGTTAAGTGTGTGTTTAAATAGAACTTTCTGTAGCTTGAGCTTACGCCTTTGGATGAAAGATTGTGTACAAGTAGTCCTCGACTTGCAACAATTGGGACCAGAATTTCTGTTGCTGAGCAAGGTAGTTGTTAAGTGAGTCACACCAAATTTTATGACCTTTTTATGCCAAGGTTAAATGAATTAAAGTGCCGCAATTGTTAATGAATACACAGTGGTTAAGGGAATGTCTTCCTCTGTTAACTTTGCTTGTGGGCAACTGGCTAGGAAGGTTTCAAATGACAATCACAAGATTCTGGGATGCTACAGCCATCATAACTACATATTGGTTAACCTTGGGGATGCTGCAATGGTCCTAAGTGCGAGGCCCAGTTGTAAGTCACTTTTTTCAATGCAATTGTAACATTGAACAGTCGCTAAACAAATGATTGTAAATTGAGGACTACCTGTAAAACGCACTGAAGTTCCACATTTGGGAAGATTAAAATCTAGGAGACTTGATTTATTTATTTATAGTATTTATAGGCCCCCCCGCTCCCAAAGGACTCCGAGGGGCTTACAATATACCAATTCATACAAAAAAAATATAAAAACCAATTAATATCAAATATAAAACATTAAAACATTAAAAGAATAAAATCCTTGATGCAACAGGAGTGACTCCTGTCTAAACCTAAACAAACTATTTAGTAATCTGCCTTTTTATTTTCAAATTCAGTAAAGATGAATTCAGTAGATTATTTGAGCTCCAGGGCTCTGTTAAAATCCTTCACATTGACATTTATTTAAAATTCATGTTGGTTCATAATTTTTTGTGTGTTTTTAAAGCTCGACACCATTCTGCACCACATTTCATGCTACATGAAAGAAAGAACTCAGGTAAATGGGGTTGTTAAGACAGATTTTACTGAAAGTAGTGAGCTCTTGCAAGTAAGATACCATCTTTGACCCAGATCATTTCTATAAAAATCCATTAAATTATTGTAAACTCCTGAGTTGGAATCCTTACATTTAATGGATGGCCTTTCCTCAGTTACATATTTGTCACGTTATCCACCCAACTCTGGGTTGGCAGAGAATTACACACTGGAACGAAATTGGCTGCTATGGTGATCCCTACCAAGTTCCCCGGTTTCCTTCCAAGGTAACGGGTGATAAACATATTTGATTAGATGCATCTCAAGTCTGTCTTTGGGCAGTGCGAGAATAAAGGAAAGTGCACAGTTTTAACCCTGGATCAGCCAAGGATGATATAAGCACTCTTCCTACTAGCACTGATGATGTTACCTAGTTTGGGTAATGAAATGTCTGCAAGGAAACAAGAAAGCTCAGAAAGCACCAAGTACTTTCAAGATGGTTACTGACAGCATGCTAAAAGGTTGAAAGATTTTCTTATCGTGTTGTAGTTGTTAGAAGAGAAGAACATTCTTGCCGAACAGTTGCAAGCAGAGACAGAACTCTTTGCTGAGGCTGAAGAGATGAGAGCTCGCCTGGCTGCCAAGAAGCAAGAGTTAGAAGAAATTCTGCATGATTTAGAATCCCGGGTAGAAGAGGAAGAAGAACGGAATCAAGTGCTTCAGAATGAAAAGAAAAAAATGCAGTCACACGTACAGGTATTGCTCAATGGAGTGATGATAGAGTTATTAGAAACTCTGCATAAATATTGAGAGTATTAGCCTCTTCCATTAACACAATACAATTATGACCATTTTTCTGTTTTTCAGGATCTAGAGGAGCAACTTGACGAGGAAGAAGGAGCTCGGCAGAAGCTACAGCTTGAGAAGGTAACAGCTGAATCAAAAATAAAGAAAATGGAGGAAGAAATCTTGTTATTGGAGGACCAGAACTCCAAATTTCTTAAGGTGAGAAAAAAAAATGGCTATTCCTCTCCTATGCATCAGTGTGGCCAAAATTGGGTAGTAAATGAACAATGGTAACTATAGATAACATGCTACCTCTGGCCATTTTTAAGATTGAGAAAAGAAGCCTGCAATGATTAGACATAAATTTATTGTATTAGATTAACCTATCCTGTTGAATCTGGCATATTTACTTATTTAATAGCTAAGGGGAACTGCAAAACGCACAACCTAAATACGGGGTAGCTTTATGTTTTTTGAAAGAAAGTTCTTTCTGGTTGCCCAGTATGTTTAAGAGGCAAGTTGCTACAGTAAAAGAATTGTGTATTAAATATATGCTAATATATTCCTGACTTTTTCCTCTATGTGGACCACTTCATCATCAGTGAAAAGTTTTGCAGACAGCAACCATTTAAAACTATTGTGCTAATATAGCCAATGGTGAAGGGAGTCAAATTTTCACTTGATTATTTCCAGTAATCCATCTTGTACTTTCACAAATATGTCCCAAATGTGCTTCCCCCCCCACAAAAGGTTGCCTTTTGGGAGAAAAAAAATATCTTTGGGACAACTAAAAATACATGGATGACTGAAACATTCACAAACATGCTTTTCTGTAGTAGCCATGGCCATAAGAAGATAATGTATAACAAGTATGCTGAAGCCATTCCAGGATCCTATCACTATTACATTATTTTTCTCATCCCCCAAACCACTGCTATTAGGAAGCATTGATTTATTAGGCATGTAACACAATAAGTCCTTCTCATCTTTTCTATTACCTTCTCCTATTGGTATCTTATGATTAAATTACTTCATTGTTTGTATGTACACTGAGAGCTTATGCACTGGAGGCAAATTTCTTGTGTGTCCAATCACACTCTGCCAATAAAGCTATTCTGTTCTGTTTTGCTCTCTTCCTGGATGGCTGAAACATTCTGTTCTGTTTTGCTCTCTTCCATGGATGACTGAAACATTCACAAACATGCTTTTCTGTTCTCTCTTCCTTTTTTTTCTGTGAGCATATAGCCTTAATTGAATAGTTGATTGCTGATATTTGATGTTCAGAATCCTATGTCACCATCCCTGGTGGCTCAGTGGTTAAAATACAGTATTGCAGGCTAATTCTGCTGACTGCTGACTGCCAGCAGTTCGGCAGTTCAAATCTCACCAGGCTCAAGGTTGACTCAGCCTTCCATCCTTCCGAGGTCGGTAAAATGAGGACTCAGATTGCTGGGGGTAGTATGCTGTCTCTGTAAACCCCTTAGAGAGGCTGTAAACATTGTGAAGCAGTATATAAGTCTTAAGTGCTATTGCTATTATCAAATGTCATTATGCTTCAGATGGTGGTATCACAAATCATACAAAGAATTATTCTTGCTGTTTTGCTTTTGACCAAGTTCTATCATTGGTACAGCATGTGAAATTAAGGACTTCTTACCATCTCAATCCAATTGCTTTCATTAACCTGATCCTTTCCAGATAATTGAGGCTTTGTAATTTATTAATATTACTGATTCTACCCAAAACTTTATGGATTATTCAAAACAAATGGCAGATAATTTTAGATCCTTCAAGATGACTAGCTGTAGCGTGGAATGCCTCAAACATACCAATTTAGTGATGGAATAAGCTCATTTAATGAAAACCCAGGATATTATTTCCCTGATCTGAGACTCTCCAACCTTAGACTCTCCAAATATAATTGGATTAAAAATTTAGGCTTCCTAATCAGCATGGTACAAAGCCTTAATTCATCTGGAAAGGATCAGGTTGGTGATAGCAATTGGATAAAACATGCTAGAAGTTTTATTAGTGATATAATTTGCATCTGCTAAATATAGAACATAAACATATTTTAGATGTCTGTGAACAACTAAATGTAAAATATATTTTCTATGAACCTGGAACAGTTGCTCCAAAAAGGGTGAGGAAGTTCAAAATGTTTTTAAACAGTGGAGAATCTTACTTCGTTATAACCATTCTTTGTAATTGGGTTGGTTGGAATGACAGCTGTACAATTTGTATCTGATTCTTTGACTCCCATGTATATATTACTCCATTCTTGCTTTTTTACTCAATTAGGAAAAGAAATTAATGGAGGACAGAATTGCAGAATGTACTTCACAGCTGGCTGAAGAAGAAGAAAAAGCTAAAAATTTAGCAAAGCTGAGAAACAAACAGGAAATGGTGATCACAGACCTGGAAGGTTAGCAGTTACAAGATTTGCTATATGGGCCTAATCATAGGACAAACCAAAAGTATCCTGGTACCAAATAACAGAAGCAAGTTTTAACTTCCTACACAGAGTGTAGAAATGAGTGCATATTGTTTTATCCAAATCAAAAGATAATCTGTAATGTCACTTTTGAAACGTACTGTGGGACATTTAGACAAGATGTACTCCTAAGATGACAAATTCATTAGAATCAACCTTTAGTAGACAGTATATACTAATTTGATAATATTTTTATTCAAATACTCATATTCAAGTAATAAAAAATACAGTAAAATTTTGATTTAATATTGCAAAGATAAAAGAGTCCAAGAAATCAGTAAATTCCTATATAGATCATAAAGCATGTACCTAAAATCAGCTCTGCAAAATATATTAGAATTCCCAAGCAGCTAGAATGTTCTTCAGTTTTCACTGAAAAATATCACAATTGAGAAGCTGCCTTTAAATAGGTCAGGAGCTTGAGCATTCATTCAGAATGTCAAATTCCTTACCAGAGTAGGATTAGATTCTGGATCAATTCCTCTGATTTGCTCTAATATGATAGATTTATGAAACTTGCTTTAAGATGATTGCCCCAGTATGTCAAAGATAGACTTTTAATTTCTGATGTTTTAAGTGATCAAAAAATAATAACGTTAAGTAAAAAAAGATGAACTTCACTTACTCAGTTCTCTAGCTGTTTAGGACCAAAGCTAACAATCAACAATCATTTTTTTCCTACGAAATGGTACTCAGAAACAGAGCAATGTCTAATCCTAACTTCCAAATGTATGTATTAGATAACTTTTTTTCCATACAGTAAGCATTGTGAAAACTGTAATGAATAATTATGAACGTTGGAAAAGATTTCAGTGAATATGTTCATAGAATAGTTTTCATTTATTGTTATCTTGGAACACACTTTCATTCCATTTGTTTTCTCTTCTGTCTTCTCATAGCCAACCTAGAATTTACAGAATTGTTTGGTAGGAATACCACCACTTCATCAAACTTCTTCAGCTTGTTTTCAAACTCTATAGCAATAGCACTTCCAATCCTGGAGCTAATCATAATTGAGTTTTGTCTATTTTTTCCCTACAATCTTCAAAACTCACAAATTGTTCATCAGGGCACTTGATTTTCCCATGATTGCTATTCAGCCTTTGGGCTTTCTCATGTGCCAGCATTGAGGTAGTAAAGTAACTGTCCTATCATTCCCTCCGAAGCCTTGCCTAAAGAGGGTAATCTGGGAAGTGGGATCAGAGTTGAGTCTGGGTGGAGAAAAAGGCTCCTCCCTCAATGAGGCATTATTTTTTGGTCACTTTAAACAGGCAGAGGGCAAAGATTTGTCCCACGGGGGCAAAAATCTTGCAGGTGGTTACCCCAATTGCCTCATTTGTCCCTGCCAATATGGTGTTAACCTTCTTCTCTGTTCTTCTCCAAAGTTGGCATTTAAAAAATGTCATATAGCTCATATTTATGATAAATACTAAAATGATGCTAAAATCTTTTCTATATCAGAAAAAAATTAAAAATTCATGTATTCTTGAATAGAGTTCTTTTTATTAGTTCTATTGTTTATAACAATTTCCTGCTGCTCTTGGCACTCCCCTATAAATCATGTTCTGAGAAGACATATTTATCCAAATATTTACAGTTACGCTTATCATAACTGCACGTAACCACCCCCTTGGATCTAGATGCACAAATTTTGCTATGTAGCATATAACTTGGAGTTCTAATTTAATAGTTAAACTACTAATTTTATGTGTTTGCAGACTTTCGTTCCCTAATTTGGGAATAGTTATTCTGTTGGCCAGAATTATGAGCAAATGACTTAATTGCATAAATATTTCTGTTTAGGACTTCCAGCCAAATAGGCTAAAACTGAATAACAACAACTGGCATGAACCATACTTTCTAAAAATACAGAAATATAGAAAGACCTTAAGCTAGGGATTACATTCCCTTGCCAATTTATAAAATAAAAATAAGAAAGGAATCCAATATTTTTCAGAATGTGATCATGATTTTCTTTGAAGTATCAAGAAAAGCAAAATCAGGAATGCTAAAATTTGTCTTCCAGATTCTACTCCAGCTATATAAGCAGTGGGCTTTTCCTCATTCCCATTTCAACTTCTTTTATGAGTTCCCTTATTGAAATCCAGTGGTTTAAACAAAAATATGATACCATGTTTGGCTTTACTAGGTAAATATCTATCCTTTAACACATGGATAGCACATTGCATCCAGACACTTCAAAATGTCTGGCAGGGGCCTGAATCTCCAATTTAAAAAGGGAAATAAAAAAACCCTTGTGAGACTAAAAAGCAAAGAAGTACTATCAAAGCTCTACTTGTCCATTAGTTAATTGGAAAGGAAAAAGGAAACGAGGCATGAGTATACTCTGATACTTTTCAGTCACCTGCCGTAGTGTGTCAAAAAAAACAAAATAAACCAGACATGGAAACTGCTGCACTCTTCGGAGTTTGAAGAAGGAAATATACCAGGAGGTGGGGGAAGTAGGAAGGACCTGGGGTCAGGATTGAGCAGACTTCCAAGGGAAAAATAAGCTGTTTTTTCTCTAGAAATAGAATAGGCATACATTTAGCAGAGGATTTTCCTGTTTTTATGTTTGGGGAGGAAGATGGAAGCCTAGGGTAGTAAAAAGGAAACTGTATGCTTGATAGGCTGTTTAACTAAAAGCATGAGTCTAACATGAGGAAATAAAATTGGATTCAAAGACTAGGATTATGCCTTAGAGAGGGTACAGCACTGTATGCATGCCAAGTATTCACCTTTAATCCCTTTCCTGCATGATTTTAGAACAGAAGTATTTCAGATGAGTGGATACTGAATATGACCTACTGAACAATTATTACAGTATTTTTTTTAAAGCTGGTGAAATTCTCTTTTGTCAAAGTTAGCAGGAAAAACAAAAATGTTATTTGTTTAGAATATAATTTTGCATGCCAACTGCCCCAATACGTAGTTTTGATAGTAACAAGTGTCTCAAGAAGTAAAGCCTCCTCTCTTCAGTTCTGCAGATAGTAGTTCAGGATGTCGTGGTCTCTCATGTAGAAACCAAAGCAGCTGCCCTAATATTATAAAATCAAAATTAATTAATTGATATTTTGTTCCTTTTTAATTTGCTGCACTCCACCTAGTGAATTTAGAGATACTACTTTGATTCCAGTTTGGTGGGCTTTGAAAAGAAGAGAAATTTATAGGATTTTAAAAGAGAAAATGGAATTAGCTTGTCTCTAAGGTTTACTATTACTAAAAACTCCACAAATTTCCTATTTTGATAATCTCTGCACGGATTTTTAAAATTCTTTTTAGATAATCCAAATGTGTATCATGGTATTCTCAATAGGGATAAGCTTTAGATTGTTAAACAATGATCTCATCATGACCTTTGATCTGCAGTTGTGGTAGTTGTAATATAACTATTAGGAAGATACCATTTTGAAGAAAGGTAGCATTCATTAACATCTTCATTTGGAATTGATATTACTCTGTCAAATTAAAATATGATTACTTCATTTTTAGCAGGTTGACCCCAAGTTTATCTTCACATACTGCATTATTTTCTACATTGCGTTCTTTATACTTGGTTACCTGCGGGATGGCATCTCTGTGATAAACCTAGCCCCATCGCTTATACTGTGCTAATGGAAACAGCTGGTTGACCCCCATTTTGGAGAGATGGAGGAGCAAAGCCCAGAACCACTGTTTCGTGTATGTGTGTATGTGTGTCTAATAGGGGCTAGCCTTCTTAAATGGCCTCCTGCTGGAGGTTTGTTTTCTTTAATATTATTTGCCTTTTGAAAAAGGTTGAAAATTAAGCTTTTCCAGAGGTCATTTGTGGGTCTGATGCCTTGTATTTATTTATTTTTATTTATTTATTTATATTTGTCAAAAACATACATAGTCATATAAAAGTGGGAAAACATAGAACATGAA
>JANHJO010001981.1:0-23867 GCA_032468235.1 Pseudoxyrhopus heterurus | reverse complement strand
GGCCAGCCAGGAGTGGGATTTGGGGATTCTCCAAACTGGGCAGACTCTTAGCAAGGGGTTCTCCCAAACCCTCAGCAGCCCACCCCTGATTTACCATTTCATGGTTCTAATAAAGCAAACTTTGGGGAGTGGAAGACATCTTTCATGTGCAGGAAGCTACCTTTGGTTCCTACAGCAGTGTTATAGATTAGAATAATTTTAAGAGCCTTAGAATTTTACTTAAATATGGTTTTCCCATCCATGGTGAACTAATATTTGTTAAATGATTCTTATCCATTTGTACCTTTATGATTTTGGGATTGTTTCAGAACGCCCACACATTACACTAACTCTGATTTATACGTTTGGCTTTACTGTGGCCCTCACCCTGCCTACAGATATATCCTATGTCATCTCCATATAGCAATTTATAACCCCTATAAAATGTCATCTACAATTCTTTTTTAATGTTTTTTTTTTGAGTAATGACGAGAAAGAATTGTACAGGGAATCAAAAATCTAATGAGTTATACATTATTTGACTATTTATAACCAGAAAACAGTCTCTGACAAATTTGGGCAATTTTACAGCTAAAAGCCTAGACTATTGTGCTTTTAAAAGTAATTTATTAAGCAAATAAAACTCCCTGCTGGTAATGGATCCTTTTAAAGCTGTGGCACTGCAAGAGCTTCGGGTCTTCTACAGCTGTGGAGGCTTTATAATCCCTGCATATATCTTTCATGTCTCGTCACTAACATTTTACACTTACATCATAGGTTCACTTATTTGGTTGCTTTTATGCCCATGATTAGATTGTAACCAGACATTTAGAATGAAAGTGGTTGGAAGAGCTGAGCAAGATGTGATTTTTGTTTACTTGGTGAAGATTTAAATCTCTGTATTATGAGATTGAAAGTCAAGCGATGCAATATAACTTGGAGAAGAAAAATGGAAAGCCACGTGAAGGGGAGAGATTTTATTTCAGTAAACTGATTAAATAATCTAGGTTGTGGCAGAGCACATTGCCATGCAAGGAAGTTTCTCCAAATATGAAACTGATTTACTTAAGAGGTTGCTAGCAGAATGGCATATTTATATCTGATCTTTGTGTCAAGTTTGTTGCTACAATAAGAACTTGGAAATGTGTGGTCATCGTGTTCTCCTTAAGTGAATAAAGTGTGTTTTGTGATTTTGTGAATATTCAGTCCTCATTGTTAATTGCAGGAAAAAAAGAAAAATGTGAAATCAGAGGTTTAAGCAGAGAAAAGGGAATCAATCCTATTAATCTACTAATAGTTTTATGAGAGCTATATATTATAATGATTTCCTGCTTTCAATGTTTAGAATCTGAAGTGTTTCCACCCAATCTTTCCCTAACTACGGAAGCAGCAAGTTCTAGGTTCACTATCCTAAATCCAATTCTAGAGCAATGTAGGACTCTCATGTCTATATAAGCCAGCATATATAACCAATTACTTTATAATTAGCTACTTTGAGAGTGGATCTCCAGACAGATCCAAGCAAATGTAAACATTTCACATTTTTTAATATAATAATAATTGGTTATAATAATTTAGTAATAATAGCTTACATCCTGTGATGGTACCTAGATTCTTGTGAAGAATTCAATGAATATGAAGGTCAACATCAGCTAAAGCGCCATCAGATAAGATTTCACATTATTGTGTATGTAATAATAATACCTGGCAATGGTTAAAAACAGGAAATTTGAAGAAAGAGACAGAGCTGCACAAGACCAAGCTTTAAGGACAAATGCATACAAAATTAGAATTGAGAAAACAGCAACAGACAGCAAGTGCTGCCTCTGGGAAGAAGGTGAAGAAACAGTAGACCACCTGCAAGAAAATCACACAGACTGACTACAAATAGGCATGACAAAGTAGCAACAATGATGCATTGGATTGTCTGCAAGAAATACAGCTTACATCTTGCCGTTGTCTTTTGAAACAGCAACATCTGCCTATCCCAGGTTCTTGGGAAGGACTTGATAGGTGGATAAAAATGCCAAATCCTGTCTAAACATATGGTTGGCTGTGCAACCAACAGATTGCACCATCAGCCATATGTTATTAAACTTGCAGGCCTCTTGCCTCTCAATGACTCACAACAATAAAACAAAACAAAAAAGGCAAATCAATTAAACATTAAAAAAAAGAGAAAAGATGGCAAGGGCAATGAAGCAAGGGGCCTCACTCTCCATTGTGAAAGCAATAGTTTCTTAGTTTTGTCATACATATCCAATTTAATCCTCAAAATTATATGATTTCTTCATTATTTGATTTTTTTTCTCCTTAAAAAAATCTTTCTTACACAAAAAGCAACTCGTCAATTAATTTGGAATTCTTCTACAGCAGGGGTGTCAAACTGGCGGCCCACGGGCCGGATGTGTCACGTGCAGGTCACACCCACCCCAGCTCCGCGAAAGGAAAAAAATGTCACGATACATCACGTGATGGCAACGTGACGCTGCGAGTTTGACACCCGTGTTCTACAGTATTACATTATCCCAAAATAATAAAACAGTTGTCTTTACCATTCTATGACATATCTATAATATACTATCTTATTTTTAACAGCACAAATTGTGTTTAGGGAAAAGATCAGATTGAAAAGTGTTATTGCTTATTGCATATTTCTCATGTGCTGTTAGTTTTTCCCTCATTCATCTCTATTGTCATTCTTTTCACAACTTTTTTTTACTGCCGCAGAAGTTCCATATTACTCTGTACTTTCTTTTCTTTTAAAATTATATATTAAACAGTTAAGGAGATGCAGTGTTGATCAACCTTCCTTTAATTGTTGTGATAGTATCAGAAGCATAATGAAATTCTCTTCCTCACTTTTTTCTGGCCTTTCTAAAAGAAGCCCCTGGCATCTATAGTAAATTGTAGCTCAGAGTCTACATAATAGGTTGCTTAGACAACAAGGTCTCAAGAGTGCTTACTGAAAGAGATTAAACTGTAATTTAACTGGCCTGTGAGTAAGAGGGAAGGAAAGAAAAGATTTGTGGTTTTCATAAAGCAGGAAAAAAAATACATGGGGGCTGATGTTTATAGCTTAGAGGCTCTTTTGCCATCTTGACACAAAACAATTTTATTTTTAGCAGGCTTTGGTTTTGTAATGGTGCCTTATCAATCCCACAATCCTGTTCAATGAAATAATTGGTCTGAACTAGTCTGAAAGTACCAAAATTTCCCAAAAGTTTGGGAACAAAAGCTTTAAACTTCCCCATGTAGAAATCAACAGAAACAAATGATACTCATCTCAGAGGTATACATTTATGGAAGCGTTTTACAATTCTGTGTTTCTGAACAAAAGATCAGTTGAACAAAAAGCAAAATAATATCCTTTTGTTTAGGTTCAAAAATAGTTTGTGTGCATGTTTTTTTTGTTTTTTAAAAAAACTTTGCCTTATCAGCCCAGCTATTAAATATTGTGCCTTAGCTGTTATCAGTCTCCGATCAGCACAGTTAGTGCATTTTACTTTCCAAGGAAGTGCACTTTGAGCCAGCTGGAGCACGAAAAATGTAGGAGCTGGAGAAAGTCATAATTGAAACAGGCGACTGCTCCAGTACAGACAGGAAATAAAAGGAAGACTGGACCCTTCAGTGGATTAAATTAGATGTTTCAAATTCAGACAGTATCGGAGAGAGAGAGAAAGAGAGAGAGAGAGAGAGAAAGACTTATTTAGAAGTTTTAAAAAGGTAACAGTAAGTTCATTCAGATGAATGCCACCTCTTTCTGAACCCCCACCCTTTCCTTCCTAACACATGTATTTGCTGAAGTCTGTCTTGATGCACTGTAGGAGAGAAATTGCACAGGGGCCTCTTTTTGCTAAAAGAATGCTTTGGTAAAATACCTGCTTTTTCAGTCCTTGCATACTTTTCACTTTATCATCATCTTCCATGTAACTTTTATGAAGGATTATTCAAGAGAAGCAAGATACCTAGTAAAACAATCTTGTCAACTTTAGGATGTGTGGACTTCAACTCCCAGAATTACCCAACCAGAAAGCCAGATAAGAAATTCTGGGAATTGACATCCGGACATCTTAAGGTTGACAAACCTGAGAAACACTGACTTAAACGATGTGATTCATGGAAACAGAAATAAATATGCTATTAAAACACCACGCAGCACATTATTTTAAGCTGTATTATATTACACAGATTTATATATTTAAAAGGGATATCATTGTTGATTTTCCAAGCAGTCTATCTTTGCTTCTTCCTTCCCCTAATTACTTTCTTTTCATTGTCTTTGTTTGTATGAAGAAGGAGGAGGTACATATAGGAGAAAGGTGTGTTGGACATGTTCGCCACCTTGAGTTATTTGGAAAAAAAATAAAGGTGGGATTATAACAAAATAATTTTGCTTCAGCTTTTTAAGTCTACCTTGTAACTTTTGTGTATTTAAGAATTTCAGTCTTCCCATGGCAACTTTAAAGTGCTGTTTTATTCATATAGAACCAATCCCTTCCTTTCCTGCTCCACTAAGACAGATGGATTGTTTCTAAACTGTTGTCAACCTAGTTCTCCCTCCCTCTCTCTCTCTCTCTCTTTCTGTGAATGTGTGTGTGTGTGTGTATTGTGGTCAGCATTAAGAAGCCGTGTCTTTCTTCTCTGTGACTTTATAACTAATCCTAGAATGCCATCATAAAAAAAAATGGAAAGCCTGAATTAAAATACTGCTCTTGTTGATGAATGATGAAATGCCTTTGCCTCAGGCCTGAAACCTAGAATTGTTTGATTGATTGCAAAACTTTACATGCCGTTTGATTCACCAGACTTCAGAATGTCTGAACAAACTGTTTGTACAAGATAATTTGCAGTCCCTTCTAATTTTGCTTATGTCAGAAAATAGGATTGTACTAAGATACTGCATTCCCAGGCTCACTCAGATGGCCCAGTTGAATCCATGAACATGCAGTGAGTATATTGAATAATATCTCACTTAATCATTGGTGACATTAAGTACTTTGTGGATAGAAGGTTGCATGTGGAATCTGGATTTCCACCTTTTCTGTCCCATTGTGTTTCCATACATTTGTTCTTAAATTCTCTTCTATATTTTGAGATAATGCAAAAGATGGTCGCACTGGGAACAAACTATGCCCCAGGCCAGGTAGCTTCTACTGGCACATACTGTATTTATTTAAACCTCACCTTTTTTGCAGAATCAGAATCTAGAAATCAGAAGTACTTTATTTTGAAATATGCAATATGTTTACAATATAAATATATACAGCTAATACAGTATATAAATGTTATATGTTTATTTATTTATTTATTTATTTTTTATTTTAATGAAATTTCTATACCGCCCTCTCCCGAGGGACTCAGGGCGGTTTACAATAATTAAAACCACATTAAAAATATAAAAAAGACACAAAGTTAAAACACAGTTTTACATATGTTACATATAATATAAAGTTATAATATTACATTATTATAAATGCATAATAATAAATATATCAATGTAATATTAAATTTATAGATAGGGACTCAGGACACTCACCACTGGAGCTGCTTGACAGAATAAGAAGCTCTCCTCCCCATGCTGTCTATCTCCTTGATTCTAATTTTTATACAGTGTATAAAACTTTAACTGTGTGTGTGTGTATGTGTGTGTGTGTGTGTATTGTTCTTTGTAAACCATCCAGAAGCACCTTCTCGGAGATATAAATATAAATTTAATTAATAAATAATAAATAAATAAATCTATTTTCAGAATCACAATACAATATTTGGGAATTAGAAATAAAAGTTCAAGGAGAAAGGGAGATGAAAACAGAATAAATTATTGCAGAGAAAGTGTCTTGAGAAAATATATGACTTAGGAAAAGGAGAAAAATGTTGAGAAATAAAGTAGCAGAATGAGAGAGAGAAAACACTGACGAGCAGCACAATTATCTAGCTAAATTACCTCAGTCTCCACTATCATGCTTGGGAACATCTATATACCTGACTGAATTAAAAAGCAGAAGATGACCTGGTGTCAGTGCTAGCATCACTTTTATTTACAAAAATGTCTTAGGCTTGAAATAGAACCTATGAATTTCCTTCCTATATAAAATATATATATAGGAAACTCCATCCCAGTGCTCTGGTTGGATATGTGCCTATGTGCCTAAGGAAAGGAAAATGATAAGCAAGGAAGAGAACGCCTAAGAGGGTAGAAGTACATTTTTGTAAATTAATGCTTTATAATTGGGGAATTCCCCTACCAATGACTTTATGAATGGAGAAGTCCTCCAAGCATCTATTTTCCATTATTACTACAACATGTTTTCAAAATTGATTTTGGGCCCTTGTCAGATCACGTACCTAATCTGGAGGTGGAAAAAAAGAGCAGTCATTGATATTATGTAGATTGAGTCCACGTTTGTTTCCAATGGAAAAGTAGTTTTTTTTTTCACCAAAATGCAATGAACCCAGCAGGGGTTTAGGCATGTCAGAGGAGTCCAAGACTTCTGCATATTATATATATTGTTTGTGATTTGGAAATTCAATCTGAGCAAGATTTGTTTACATTATGTAGAATGGATAAAATGTATTAGATTTTTTGTTTATGTTCAAAGATTTTGGTCATATTAAATGTTATAGCTGAACGTGCTACAACAGTTGGAATGGAAAAGCTGGATTCAAAAAGTAGAATCCATATATAGCTCAATGCCATGTGACCAAATCCATGGTGGATAGTCAGTTTGAAAGTAGATCTTCCAAATTCATGTTTGCTTAGCACTACAGGGATTAGCTTAAATTCCCTTGAATTTTATTTTTCAAAGAACAGCATACACACAAGATGAGTTGTTGGCTTCCTTGATTAATAAAATAGCAGCATTGCTAATAGTTTTTTTATTAGTATAATATACAAACATATCATTTCAACAGTAAAAAAGAATTCTCAGCACTTTCTCCCTTGGCTGTGCAAACTAGCATAGCAAAAATAAGCTCTGTAAGAAAGAAACTCAGATGTTTATTTTTTTATTTCTATTAGTGTGAGAGGAATTTCCTCTGTGGTGGAGTAATTCATGAGCAATAAGCAAATAAGCCTGGGAAGAAGGAAGATAAAGGGGATATAACATATGTGAATAATATTGTTATTCACTCTCTCTCTCTCTCTCTCTCCCTCCCTCCCTCTCTCTCTCTCTCTCTCTCTTTCACTACTTGTTGGTAAATAATTCTATTTCTAATAACACCTGTTTAAAAAAAAAGCTGTTGTTGGTCTTGTGAAACCAAAGTTTTGAGTTACAAGTGGGTGTGGTGGTTTGTTCTTAATTCAAATATTAATTTAGGCATGAATTTGACCATGCAATTGTAACTTGGGCTTAGCGAGCCTTTTATTGGACGCTACTTTGCCTGTAGCAGACATCAGGGAGTTCTACTTTTCTATCAGTCAGATAATAGAATCTCTTGTTTCTGAGTTCAACTTGTAACATCTACAGCAGCTGGAATTTATATGGAGACTTATTAAATAAAACAGCAGTAGCCAGTTCCCTCCTACTGCCTCATACTTGGAAGTAAAGTACCTGAACTTTTCCAAATGTGCTTGGCCTTTTGTACTTTAATCTGCATCTCTGTATTTCATCTTCGTTGTGTTTGACAGTTTCTGACCTCAAAGTAATTTATTATTCCTTTTATTACTACTTAAGATCATGGTAATTGAAAGGATTTATTAGTATGATTATGAGTTAGTAAAGGATGATTAATATACACCCAAAGATCGTGCCATAAAAATGAAAGGCTAACATTAGCATCAGTTTTGTGAAGTTGTAAAGTTTCTGCCTGGGCTTTTGTTTTCCATGTTTGTGGTAAATCACATTGGAATTGTTCAAAACAGGAAGAAAATAGGAGGAATATTTACATAATAGTATTTTTTCTATTTTGCAAGCCATTCCAAATACTATATTACTTCTATTCTTCAATTACATATTTGTAATAGAGATAAGTGAGCCAGTTTGATTTAAAGGTAAAAAACTAGAAATTGCTCTCTCTCTCTCTCATTCTCTGTCTCCCTTTCTCTCTCGTTCTCCCTCCCTCTCCATCAAGCTCGGTGGAGTACAAGTATTCCTCAACTTACAACAGTTCATTTAGTGACAATTCAAAGTTACAATGTCATTGAAAAGAATGACTCATGACTGTTTTTCACATTTATGACTGTTGCAGCATCCCCATGGGCGTGTGATCAAAATTTGGATGCTTGGCAACTGGTTCATATTTATGACCCTTGCAGTGTCCCAGGATCATGTGTCCACCTTTTACAACCTTCTGACAAGCAATGTCAATAAGGAAGCCAGATTCACTTAACAACCAGGTTATTAACTTAACAACTGCAGTAATTCACTTTAACAGCTTTGGCAAGAAAGGTCATAAAATGGGGCAAAATTCCTTTAACAACTGTCTCACTTAGCAACAGAAACGTTGGGTTCCATTGTGGTCGTACGTCAAGGACTACCTGTGTTCTTGTGCAGCAAGTGTTCTTCAAGCTGCTGTCAGAATTGAAGGCTGATGTTCTCATTCTTTATACAGTCTTCATCAAAATATAAGTCTTCCAAGTAGACTTATATTCCCAGAAATTCCATTATTTGTGCCTATTTATGGGCATGATTTTTCACACTGAAAAGCTGTTCCAAAGGCTCTTTAGAGATGTTTTAATTTTGATTGATTGATTGATTGATTGAACTGATGCATCAGGAGTGGTTCAAATGCACATGATAGAAAAGGTGACGATTCATACTGTAGTGACTGCTAGAAGGATGTTGGGACTCTTCAGAAGTTTTGGACATAACTGTAATACATTTCTGTGGTATTGTGTGTGTATCATGCTCAACACTTACTTTTCAGTGTAAGCATAATTATGTAAATCACATAAAAATGTGAAAAGTGGTGAGCAAACAAAAACTAAAGGACAGGAGACAGAGTTACCAGATGGACTTTTAAATAATTATTTTTATTGACAATTATGGCTTTGGTCAATTGATATGGTCAATATACCACAAACTACGTGATATACTATGGTTGCAGAAGAAGTCATTTTTTTGACTCTTTTTTACTATACCTTGGTAAAAAGTATACTGTTACTAGATTACTGCATTGGAAAAAGAAGCATCAATAACCTGTGCTATGCTGATGACACCACTATGAGAGCTGAAAATATAAATAACCTTAAGTATTAGTAATAAAAGTCAAGAAACACAATGAAACAATTTGAGCAAAGAAAGGAATAGAGAACAAACTAATAACAACAGGTACAAGCAACCAGTCTTAGGCTTGATAATCATGATTTTGAAATGATGGGTAGTTCCTGCCTTTTTGGACCAACTTATCAAGAGTAAAGGAAGCAACAATCAAGAAACATGCTGAAGACTAGCAATTGGTAAAGTGGCAATGATGGCCCTGAAAAAAATATTCAGATTTCAGGATGTGTCTACACCTACAAAGATCAGTATCATGCAGGAAATGTTTTTTTCCTGTAACACACTTTGGAAGCAAAGTTGAACTTTAAAGAAGCAGAATATTGATGGTTTTGACATTTGGAGTTGGAGAGGACTCCTGCAAATATCATGGATATCAAAGATCAAGGAAACAAACAAAATGATCATTGAACAAATCAACCCTGTGTATTCACTCAAGGCACAAATAAACAAATTCAAATTATCCCATTTTGGACACATAATGTAAAGATCTAGCTCTAAAGGTACTGAAATCAGCTAACTTTGCAACCAATAAACATGGTTGCAGTTTGGCTCCAGTAGTTAATATGTATTATTATTATACAGAAACATAATAAAAGATAATATATTATCCTTATCAGAGGAAAAATTTATAGAAAACCAAACTAGATCGCTATAATGAACTATCCATCTAATCCACATAGGAAATATACTTTCCCGACATGCCTTGGTTAACATATCACAGTTGAAAGTAAGTTATTTTTCCGCAAATAATGGGAAAATAATTTTTTTTTAATGGAATGAAACTGTCCATTAAAAATCAACAGTGTGGCCGGCCACATTGACAAGAAATAACCTACCCTTCTTCATTTTTGTATATATTCTTTTGCCCTCCATATATACTTATAATCACAGAAATAGAATCTAAGTAGTATAAATTAATTACTGGAAAAAGTGTTCACATTGTGTGAAACTGCTTTGTGTCTGTCTCTTATCTTGGGACAAGGAAAAAATGTTTATTCTATTTTTCTGAGGTAATTTTTTAAAAATTTCGTTGAAGAAGGTGTCCTGCTTTCCTCTGAGCGTATATTTGGAGCTCTGAATCAAGCTTTCTTGATGAGGCAATCATTGTTGCTGATATTGGAGAACAGGTGACCTACATTCTTGCAGAAACAGTTGAAAAGAAAAATCAAGTAGAAGCAGCTAAACCGGGTTTAAGTCACACAGACTTTTAGCATACTTTCTTAAATAACTAGAAATCGACGATGAAAGGCATCTATACAAACCGGTGGATATATAGAAGCATATCAATGACTCTGTGCTCACTTTTACGAACATGTTCATTTTACAATTCTGTGCTGGCTTATGATTATATTAATATATTCATTCTCTGTCAGAAGTTTTCCTGTACATATTTAAAGTTTTGGCCACCAGTCAGTTTTAGTGGTTTCAGTTCAGGAAATCAGCTTTCCTGCTCTCAAAGGCAGGAATTCAAGCTTTTCATTATTCACCCTGGAAGGATGCATACTGTTTTCCCTGTTTGCTATCTTTCTGTTGAGCTTTTCACATCAGCTCATTTATCTTTCAGGTGCTATAATCATTGACCCTCAATCAGTATTACATTATCCAAAACAGGCAATTATCCACATTGTCACTTTTGCATTTGCTCTTTTGACCTGCAGGTCACAAAGGCCTAGTGTAACTGAATCCCACAAAACTATTCCCTTACCTGTCATATAAATAGTCATACTGGCAAAATGAGACCCATGGGGGCTTTTGCTGAGGTGTTGAGAAGGCCAATCTAACTCGATCTTCATTCTCCTCTTTAAGGAATGTAGTACCCTTCTGGCACTCCATCAGAATAATGCAAAATTCCAGTTTTGAATCTTAAAAAATTGAATTCCCCAGTGCTATAAATGCTTCTTTGTGGTCTACTTTATTGAAATTTCCATTTAGCTTCTCCATCTGTTTTCTGTGTTTGCCTCCCTTCCTAGAACAAGAATGCTACCTTTCATCTTCATTTGGGGATGTGAAGTCATAAAACTGTCTGGATTATTTCTGCTTTATTCATATTAATACAGCTTCTTTAACAGATTTAAGGTTAATTTTTAATTCCCCAGTTCATTTATTTTAAATGAAGAAAATAGTAGTGTTCAAAAAAAGCATTTTATATTAATACTATGTTGCCCGCAAATTACCATCATCCAAAAAATTTATTATTAAGTATCATTTTTTCTGTTTAACCTAGTAATAGTAATAACAGTTTTGACTTACAATCTTTTTAAGGCATTATCTTAAACATTTTAAGGGGGGAAATGCCATTTTTCAGTGCTAGTGGCTTGTAATATTTTCAGATATTTCTCTGCCTCACAGTTTCCAATAGGTAGTGTATTTGTTTGCTTAACATCTATAATTAAGTGAATAATCTTTCATTTGAAAATAATTGTATTGATCACTTTCTCAAATTATTAAATGCTAAATTCACTTTGTCCACTAGAGTGCTTTTTTAAAAAAGAAATAAATAACTGTCACTATTGCAATACCATTTATTTTCTCCCAATTGGCAGTGACGAAGAGTTATAACATATGAGAATAATTTCAGATTGAATCAGGCTTAAATGATATCTATTGAATTAACTTAATTAAAATTAAAGTTGTCACATTGAACTAATGCCAACATTAATGTCACTGATTTAACTGTGAGCATAACCATGAGTTGAGGTGAGTGAGTTGAGACAATGGTTTCAATAAAAATTTATATTTCATTTGATCTTTTGCAATGTATCCCAGTTGGGACCAATAACTTTCTGTAGTCCAACTTTCCTTGTGTAGATTATTCAAGTGATGTGTATAATTATAGGCCCCTGACTATGTCATTTTTATGTCACCTTGTATGTTTATATAACAATAGGTGTGTTAACCTATTGTTATGTGAACATACAAGTCTAGTGTGGGTACACATATTAAATAATAAAATAATACAAATTTGGGAATACTTATCTTTTTGGAAATAAATCTAAGGTGACCTGCATAATTACTATGCTTCCAGAATAAGCACTATTATGCAAAGCATAGAAAGGGGGTGTCATATACTAAGGAAAAGAAATTAAAGACATAAGTATAAACAAAAGAAAATATACTTAAATGTATTTTACACCAACACTATAAATCAGGGGTGTCAAACTAGCAGCCTGCAGGCCGGATGCTCGTGATATTCATTCACTCTCAAACTAAGTTGTCCTCATTCTCTTTCTTTTGCATTCTCACTCTCATTTTTGTATTCAGTCTGTTTCATTTACTCTTATACCTATCCTTTTTTAACTACACTATTTCCACCCATAGCCTGACATTTTAATATTTTCTTGTTACAAGAGATGGATTTCTTAAGTTATATTAAACAATTACCCTCACATTTTTAAACAAAGTACTTGTATTCATCAACTCTACAGACTGTATGAGATACTTATAAGGCCTATGACAAGGTTGTATATAATAGCCTTCTGCATCAAGAGCTAGAAAGTTTGGTTAAAGAGAGATTGATGGCTTATACAAAAGATCCTATGGAGCATGTCTATAATGTGTTTATATTAGCCGAATTATAGGTTTTTAGATTGACAAAGTAGAATTTACATTGCGTAGATTAAAAGATTTTCAGTTCAAGGATGTTCTAATGGTTCACAATGGACTTGATTTTTTTTGGCTGCATTGTGCTTTCCTCGTTTATGCTTTCCAGTAATCCATGACACAAGTTTAACCTACAACATATCTTAATCAAAAGTTTAATAATATTATTAAAGTATACACTATTATATATTATATATCATATATATCAAATATTAACTAAATATTTTAAATTTCTAATAATAATGTCCCATCATTAACTTCATCTCCTTAAAAATATTAAAATAGTATCAATTTGAGATTAGAAGATAGAATAACAGAGTTGGAAGGGAACTTGGATCTTCTAGTCCAACCCCCTGCTTGAGACCCTATACTATTGTGGAAAAATGGTTGTCCAATCTCTTTCTGAAAACCTCCAGTGATGGAGCACTTAGAACTTTTGAAGAAAGCTGTTCCACTGATTTATTGATCTCACTGTCACGAAATGTTCCTTAATTCTAGGATCTCTCTTTAATGATCTTCCACTTGTTATGTTTTGTCCTACCCTCAGGTGCTTGGGAGAATAGGTCAAAGCTCTTCTCTGTGAGAGCCACTCAAGTATTGGAAGACAACTATCATGTATCCCCTAATCCATCTCTTTAATAGGCTAGACATATCTAGTTCCCTGAACTGTTCATCATACAGGTTTTTTTGTATTTTTTAGAGCATCTTTTTTATAATTGTGGTGACCAGAACTGGACACAGTATTCCAAATACAGCGTCACTAGTGCAGTATAGAGCAATACTATCACTTCTCAGGATCTTGAGGCTATCCCTTTATGGATGCATCCTAGGACTGCATTGGCTTTTTTGGCAGCTGCAACACACTGCTGGCTGATACTTAAGTAGTGGTCCACTAGGACAGCTAGATCCATCACACAGTTTCTAGTGTTGAGCCAGGTACCACCTATTGTATACCTATGCATTTATTTTTTCCTGCCTAAGGGCAAGACATGATTTTTCTCATCACTGAACTGCATCTTGTTGGATAGGGCCCAATGCTCAAGCATGTCAAGATTCTTCTGAATCTTGTGTCTATCTTCTAAAGTGTTGGCAACTCCCCCTAGCTTGTTGTTGTCTGCAAATTTGGTGAGTTTCCCCTTCTATCTAAATCATTTCTGAAAATGTTGAAGACTACAGGTAGTTCTCAACTTACAACCACAATTGAGGCCAACATTTCTGTTGTTAAGCAAAACATTTGTTAAGTGAGTTTTGCCCCATTTTATGACTTTTCTTGCCACAGTTGTTAAGCGAACCACTGACGTTAAGTTAGTTACACGGTTGTTAAGTAAATCTGGCTTCCCTATTGACTTCGCTTGTCAGAAGGTCATAAATATAATCACATGACCCTGGGACACTGCAAGCATCATAAATATGAGTCAGTTGCCAAGGGTCTGAATTTTGATCCCAAAACTATGAGGATGTTGCAATGGTCCTAACTGTGAAAAACGGTCATAAGTCACTTTTTTGAATCCTGTTGCAACTTTGAATGGTCACTAAATGAACTGTGGTAAGTTGAGGATTACCCGTACTAGGCCTAAAACAGAGCCTTGAGGTACCCTACTGCGTGCTTTTCTTCATGTAGATGTAGTTCCATTAAGGACTACATGTTGAGGGCCATTGTTCATCCAGTTGCGAATCGGGTGGTAATGCTGTGTGTGCAAGATAACTCTCCCTCACCCACACAACCTCCTCAAGCTTCACCGCACTCATCAACACTCACTCATCCTCTCTCACATTGGCAGCAGCTATCCAAAGCCCCACCACTGTGTCTCTCCTGCCACTTATGAGCCAGCCTCTCCCACCTTCTCCCACTCACCATAAAGCAATGCTTGTGCCATGTCTCTCCCACCACCCATATGTCCCCTCACTCCCTCTCCTTCCTGGCAGCAGCCTCTTATCCCTCCTGCCAGCCTACTCTCTTGCCACCTGTGACTTGCAACTTTCTGCTGGCTTCACTACCGACTGCGGTTTTGAGAAATCAGTAGAAATTTGTGAGGAGATGCTCACTTAATGATCCACCATTCTCACTTAGTGATGGCAACGGGAACTGCTGTTACTAAGTGATGCAGTCACATGATGTTGCACTTTATGATTACATCACTTAGTGATGGAAATTTCAATCCCAATTACCATTATAACTTGAGGACTACCTGTATGTGATTTAACATTAAATATATCAGTTGTTATTCTCTTCTTTCTTTTTAATGAAACGGGGTTGGAAGAGAAAAGCCTCATTATCTTTTATAGATTCACAATGTTTTCACATACAAATAAGATAGTAAATAGATCACATGGGGCAGAACAAAAGAGAAAAATGGTCCATTGCAAAATATGCAACTTAAGGCCAGAAATTATTACTTTTGTAATTATCAAAATTAATGAAGTTAATTTTCAAAAACCAGCTTTGTTTAATGATAGGGGGTGTCCCAATGGAGTATAATAGGTAGTAAATGTGGTTTTTAAAAAAAAGTCTATTGTACTGATGCTGGTTGCTATCTTAACTGAAATACTTTTTTCTGCTAAATCTGATGCAATTTGACAACTCACATACTAACCAAAATGAGTTATAGAGGTTGCCTAGTGGAAATAAGACAAAGAACATTGAGTAGTTAACTTAGGATGCAAAATGTCCTCAGACAGCCCTCCAGGAAATAATTAAGATGGAGCCTGTGCAGCAAAAACCCCTTGCTTTCCGAAAAACTGATACTTCCTGCATATTTCTGAGTCTCGGTCTGATTCAGAGCAAGAAAGCAGAGTGTGTGGAGAGTATTCAGATGATGAGCCTAAATGGTACCGTTCTTCAATCCAGATCTTTCTCTCAAAAGTTATTATTGTACATTGGAATATTTATCTCTTGTTTAGTAAGGTTTAGAAAACAAACATTTAGAATAGGAATGTTTCCCCAAATCCACATCAGAAATAGTAGGCCATGGGGATAAGGAAAGGAAGACTTGATCCAGTTTGTTCTTCCCTGAGATTTTTTTAAAGTAGGATTTGTTTTTGTTTAGACTATAAATAATAGTTACAACACATTATTCTTCCCTGATATTTTTTTAAAAGTAGGATTTGTTTTTGTTTAGACTGTAAATAATCATTACATGTTGTGTATGAGAGCTACATTCCAATCCAAACTGAAAAAGATACGACAAAATTTTGAGAGAAAGAAAATACAATTAACTAAAATTAATTAAAACTCTATTGTACATGGGCTACCTTTATGTATACTGCTATAGATCTGTTAAAGGTGATGGTAACCTCTAAATTAAAATTAAATTACATCATTATAACTTTAGAGAAATGTATACGAGTTCATTGTTCTTGAATATGCATGCAACACTTGGATAATAAGCACTACACATCTATTGTGCTATAATCCCACATTTCTATTAGGAATAAGCAAGAGTGCAATCCAAGTACTAGTTAAAAATGAATGGAAGTAGAAATCCTGTGCTACTCAGAAATTTTTTTCCTCTGCTGAGTATTTTATTACAGAGAGTTGTTGTTGGGCTACAACTCCCAGCAGGCACAATAGTAAGGAAGCTTACTTCTCAGAATATCTGAAACATGATAGGTTCCCCTCTACCTCACTTCTATTTGTGGTTATACGTCAACAATAATGAGAAATTCAGTTATAGTCTTCTTTCTCAACTGCAGGTTTCTTCCTCAGAAAGGCTAGTAAAAAATGAATACATCAACAAAATATCATGCTTTCTAGCAACAAATATTCTTTACTGTCCTTAAGCCCTTGTCCACACTGGAAAGTAACTTTAATTATTTTCTCTTGGAATATAATAAGGTTTTTCAACTTGCTATTTTTTTAAAAAAAAATACTGTATTTTATTTTAGATATTTTAAAAATTGGATATTATATTTTGCTGTACTGAAAAATGTTCTGTACTAAGAGTTTGAAATAAAATCACTTTAGGATTTTCATACTTATGAGAACAGGTTTATTTTCCACATATAGGGCATAAAAGTGCCTGTTTGAATTGTCCATGTAAGTTTTGGAGGTATACTGTATTTGCTTTACTAATGAAAACTGAAATCTGCAATTGTATATATGAGTTCCAATAGGCCTACATATTAAACTGCTCGTGTTTCCTGTTCTAAAAGCTCATATAAGACTGAAGCACTGAAAATGTTTATCTTTCGCCATTGGATATCTGCACTTGACAGAATGAGACACAAATAGGGTGAACAGCTGCTAATCAAACTCTTTAAAGCCACCAAGCTCACTTTTGTCTTTATTATAAAATCAAAATTTGGTCAACTGAGGTCACGTCGTGCACTTAACGCAGCTTTATATTATAGGCAGTGAACTCTGTAACAGAGACTGGAGTCATATATAAACACAAAACTTTTCTGCTGCTGCTCAGGGCTGGGATTAACTTGGATCCCCTGGTCTTCTGCTTTTAATGAAATTCTCTCCCTTCTATTTTCTTGTTTGGAAGACAGTCCGAAGTTATCTCATGCTAATTTAGTTAGGCAGTGCCCTCCAGGGATGTCACAGGCCTCCATGACCCCTCCAGAGAGACTCCGGGAAGGGATGAGGAGAATTAAACATTCCTGAGAAATTGCAAAACAAGAGCCCCCAGAGATTTGTTGAAAAACTAGCTCCAGACTATCTGCCCAGAGACCCAAGCCACCTTTTCAGCACTTCCTTGACATCCCTCTACCAATCCCATCTGGCTTGACTCAGGGGTTCACCACGGGGACTGGGAAGAGTTGCAGTGGAAAAGCGGAATTCAAGGGAGGTCTGATTTACGCTGTTTGTGTGGGATACATCAGATAAATGGAAAGAGCAGTCCAAGAAAATAATGGATCTTGTTTCACTCCAGTGCCTTTCCCCTGTGTTGCTTTAAATTAAAGTTACTGAATGAGGAGATTTAACTGTTCATTAGCAGTTGTATAATTTGAGGTAAATGTATGGGCATATTGAGTTGTATTACAGCAAACGTGTTTAAGATTTGTTTCTCAGAAGCATAATCCTGCAATACTTTTTACTTGGATTTGTTTTAATTTCATTACTCATAGAAGTCTTCTAACAGACATGTCCTTATTCCTTCTGGGATGAAGTTGATTTAAATGTTTAAGGATATTATTTTTCAACCGCAGAGAATACTCCCACGTCTCAGGAGGGATTTTTTTTTCTTCTTTTCATGAAATCTGTTACAAACTACCCAGGGCAAAATGAAAACATGAATCTGCCTTACTTCAAAATAATCTAGAATTAAGTGGTTTAGTAAGAACAAATCTATCATTGTACGAATAAAGTTGATGAGAATACAGTTCGGAAATAATAGGTACACATTTTTCTATATTTTCATTCTTTATCAAATGAAAAAGCATCTTTAGTACCAAATTCCCTTTCAAAATATAGTTTACTATATTCCAGATGTATTATGAACATATGCTTTAAAAATAATGTATACTCCTCCTACCCAATATATCAAATATAAAAGGAGATTTCCCTTATTTGTCATTTTAAAAAAATAGCACACTTTTTTGTTTAAATATATAAATATTCCAAATACTTTCAATAACTTGATAGATTAATATCCTGTCTTTCCTCCAGGAGCTAAAGGCAATTTTCAGGGAGGTTTTCTTTATTTTATCATCCTAACAAAGCTGTGAAGTGGGTTAGGCTTCCGTGATCTCCTTGAGAAGAACTTCATCCCCTAAATGCTATGTTGTAATTAGGAGCAGTACTTTGCTGCAAAGTAATGATCAGATTTTTAGGTCTGGCTGCAGGAAACCAGTTTCGGTTTGGAAGAATTTGGACATTTGCACACTTCATAATATTTTAATTAGTAAAAATATTACCCCTTCGTTACTTTTAGAGGTTTCTTAAAGTTTATATGAGCTTCATATAAACTTTGATCAAACAGACTTCATGAGGCACTGACAAGTAAACACATCATTTAAAGCTGCCCATTACGTTCTGACTGCTGATAAAGTCTTATGTTTTAATAGCTCGGTCAGGTGACCTATCAGAGGTAGATACAGCTTGCCTCGTGCCCTGGAGTCCCAGACTCTTCAGGAATTCCCAGACAGAATACAGATGTCCTTGACTCATGACCATAATTGAGCCCAAATTTTTTGTTGCTAAGCAAAACATTTGGTAAGGGAATTTTGTTCCGTTTTATGAACTTTTTTGCCATAGTTGTTAAGTAAATCACTGCAGCCAGGGATGGGCTTCAAAAATTTCAGCAACCGGTTCTTTGCCCAGTTGCTGGGTGGGTGTGGCCATGGTGGGCGTGGCCTAGTCAGCCTCCTGCATCATGGTGTGGGGGCTGTTTTTGCCCTCCCTGGGCTCCAGAGACTTTCCTGGCATCCAAAATGGGCCACGTGGGGACTCCTGGGAGGGGCAGGGTGGAGTGGGCCAGGGGTGGGATTTACCAGTTTGCTGAACTGCACAGAATCTTAGCTAGAAGATCGCCCAAACCTGTGCGAACACGTAGCAGCCCACCCTGACTGCAGCTGTTAAGTTAGCACGGTTGTTAAGTGAATCTGGCTTCCCCATAGCCTATGCTTGTCAGAAGGTCGCAGAAGGTACTCACATGACTCCCCGGACACTGCAACCATCATAAATATGAATCAATTGCCACACATCTGAATTTTGATCATGTGACCATGGAGATGCTGCAATGGTTGTAAGTGTGAAAAAGATCATAAGTTACTTTTTCCAGTGTTGTTGTAACTTTGAATGGTCACTGTTGTAAGTCGAGGACTATCCCCTTTTTCAAGATGCTATGGCCAAGATGACTTATTCCTCACAGCAACCCTGCAAAGCAAATTGGGCAGGAACCTAAATCTCAGCCTTTCTAGTACAATCTAACAGTATAACTACTTCGACTATTGCTTGAAAGCGATTGTTTCCTATTTTGCATAATAAGTATGAAAGAACTGATGTAACATTTGACAGCAAGTTTCAACATGAATTGAATAATTAGTCAATTATGGTGTCAGTCAAAGCTTTTTTCTTAGGCAAACTGAATAAAATAGAGTCACAATGAAAGCTTTCACTTGCAGTCCAAACTATATAGATACAGTGGATAGAGAAGGTCTACACACCTCTTAAAATGCCGGATTTTGGAGATGTTAAAAAAAAATCAGACCAAGATAAATCACTTCATAATTTTTTCCACTTTTAATATAACATATAAGCTGTACAATTCAATTGAAAAACAAACTGAAATCTTTTGAGAGGAAAAATAACAATAAAAACATACAGTAACGTGGTTGTGTGGTTTCAATTGAATTGTACAACTTAGGTTATGTTAAAGGTAGAGAAAAATCTTGGTCTGATTTTTTTTACATCTCCAAAACCTGGCATTTTAACAGAACTGTATAGACTTTTTTATATCCACAATATTCTTGTGCCAACCTAGGAATTCCTATCTTAATACAGAATGACAGTGTCCTAGTTTTGTATGCACACAATGTAATATGCCAGGCACTGGTGAAATGTTCAGGCTTTGCTTCCCTCTTCTTGTATGGAATTTGCCAGCTGGCACAAACCATTGGTCCATCAACCCCAGTGAAGATGGGATGGAGCTTGGGCATTTTGGACAGATGGTGTCCAGGAGTGGGTTCCTACCAGTCTAACAACCGGTTCACTTCACGTGCACACTTTGCGCATGTGTCACATTTGGGCCAAAAAACAGCTGAGGCGTGGCAGAGCTGAAAAACAACTGATTTGCGCTGCCGCGGCAATCAGCTGTGCTTCAAAAGAAGGAAATAAAGGTAAGCTATAGCATGCACGCAGGTGGGTGGACCGGTAGCTTAATTTAACAAACGGTTTGCCCGAACCGGTAGCATAATTTAACAACCGGTTCGCTGAACTGGTAGAAATCCACCCCTGGTGGTGTCTCTCCTGCCTGGTCAAGTGTATCAAAGCAGGAGGGCTCTCAATCAAAACTGGAGTCTTTGCATAATGTGTCTGAAGTAGGACAATTTGAGCCTGATCATTTTTGCCTCTAGTCGGAACTTTAGATTGAAAAGGAAAAAAATATATTGTGATTCCAGTGAACATCCTGGTCTGCCTACGTACTTCTGTAGCCTGAAAGAGAATGAAGCATTTGTTTTATTAATTCAACCCAGTTAAAAGGAATATTTTATTATTATTTGAGTGATGAAAGAAAAAGTGCATATACAATTTTCTGTGTTCCATAAATACAATTATAGCCTTGGTATTCTTTCTTTGTCCTACAGCTGTGTATTCAGCCTTAAGATTTCATCACACTCTCTGTTTTGAATACTGTATGCATATTTATTAGACACATTCATTTAAAGCTCCATATATTTACAAGTGATGCTGAAGTGCTTTCTTTTTTCTTTATAATAAGCATAATGCTTCCTGGTTGAAATTGAGATGGTCTCTTTGTGCAAAGTACATGGTTAATCCTATTTTCTTTAAGAATTGAGACAGCAATGCATGAATACCTTAATCTGAACCAAGCAAATCAGCCACCCAGGTCTTGCATCATGGTGATCAATACACCCTGCATGATGAATGGCTTTAAAGGGATTAAGTTGTTATAGCAACAAACCAATACTTCCCTTGAAAGTTGACTAAGGTTCTTTGTAAAAAACAAAAAAGAAAGAAAGAAAGAAAACATGGCCTTGACTAGTCCTTTCCTAGCATTCATTCCAGTGTCTGCTGAGTCTGACCACAATCTGGGTACCACCCTTCACTCATACAGCGATTAAGTTGATTAAATAGGGTGGCTGCTTTTGAGGTTTTTGTATTTTTTTTTAAATAGAATATTTGTGCTTTATTTGTATATAAGAGAAAATAATATAAGAGAAAATTAATACTTGGAAGCTATGTAAGTTGATTCTTTAAAAATATTTCTTCTGAATTTCATGAAGGGTAAAACTTGGAAGCATTCTTCATATTTTTGGAAATAATAACAACAACAATAACAATAGTTGTTTGGTTTAGGAACAAAGATTTCAAGAAAGAAGATGGTGTATTGATTCTGCTTGATGTTCATGATTTTCCAAGCATCAAAAATCCTTCTGCTTCAGGTTTCTCGTGTTGTTTACATTTTGGTTTTTCAGTAAATCGTTGTCTCTGTGACATATTCAGGTGCTTCTTTCAGTTAAATCTTCATATAGAGCAGGTTTGATCACAGCCTTATTTATGAAAACAAACTATGCTCCTCTTTTCTATTTTTAATATCAAAAACACAGTAAGCAAAAAGCAGGTAGACATTGAAGTAAAAGAAATCAGTCAAAATAGACAATTGAGTGCAGCTTACTGGAATAGAAAGTTTCCTAAAAGTTTCCTAAAAGCTTAGTCAAGAATGGGGTCAGGTACATATACTTAAGATACAAAATTCTATAGGCTATGTATTGCCTTAAAAGAAATCCTTTCATGTTATTGAATTACTAGATGGACAATTCACTTTTGGTACGGCAACTAAACAAGACAGATATAGGTACAGACTCTTTAACAGTTAAGACTTCAGAAAGTATAGATATTCTATAATATATATAGCATATCTGACAATACTCTGGTAAATAAGTGCATCACACATTCATTCTTTCCAATGCTACCGTTTTAAGAATACTCTGCTTTCTTTAGCATCAGCATCTTTCAGAATCATGTATTTTTTTAATAAAGTGCTGATTTGTTTCAAAAATACAATTTTAAAATAAATTTTAAAATAAGATTAGGATTCAAATCTTCACCTAGGTTTCTTTTAATTCCTTAAGCATATTAAATTTTATAGGAAACAATTTTAAAAAAAAATGACAGGTAGTCCTCAACTTACAACTTTCATTTAGTGACCATTTGAAATTACAACGGCATTGAAAAAAGTGACTTACGACTGTTTTTCACACTGTTTTATGACTGTTGCAGCATCCCCATAGTCATATGATCAAAATTCGGACGCTTGGCAACTGACTCGTATTTAAGATGATTGCAGTGTCCCGAGGTCATGAGATCACCTTTTGCAACCTTCTGACAAGCAAAGTCAATGGGAAAGCCAGATTCACTTAACATCTGTGTCACTAATTTAACAACTGTGATTCACTTAACAACTGTGGCAACAAAGGTCGTAAAATGGGACCAACTCACTTAACAACTGTCTCATTTAGCAACAGAAATTTTGGACTGAATTGTGGTCATAAGTCGAGGACTATCTATACACCATGGTTTCAGAAGAGGATACACCACCCATCCA
Source organism: Pseudoxyrhopus heterurus (assembly GCA_032468235.1). Classification (NCBI taxonomy): domain Eukaryota; kingdom Metazoa; phylum Chordata; class Lepidosauria; order Squamata; genus Pseudoxyrhopus; species Pseudoxyrhopus heterurus. Next base: position 832 of record JANHJO010001981.1, on the reverse strand, counting down.
CGCATATATGCACACAAAACACCTGTATAAAAATCATTCTGAACTTTTACAAGAAAAAAAAAGAAAGAAGAAAAAGTGAAGGGTGACATATATATTAAACTTCTTTTGTCAGTGAACTTTCCCAACAAACAGCTTTCTGTTTCATTTTGCCTCTGGCAAAAATTTCTAAAGATCAGAAATAAAGCCTTACACAAATACTTTTGTATGTTGAAGAAACAATAATTTGACACTCACTGATACCAGGAAGAAGACAACATTGAATTTATGTTTGATAATACAGTAGGGGCATTGTGCATTCACTCGAAGCAAAAGATGAAAATTTTAGAATGAATTAAAGGCAAAAGTTTCTCAGAGTTCATATTTTAAAGTTTATCCAGATTATACTGCCTCTATTCTTAAGCATTTTCTTCTATTGCCAGCTATTGAATTTACATAGTCCAGGGAGTTTTACAAGAAAAAAAATCACTATTCTTTGTTTAGTATTGTCCTTCCTGAGCATTACAGCATGCTAAGAAACTGCATTCTCTTTCATTGAGGTCCGCAAAAACTTTTTATTTTTACAAGAGCAGGACTGTTGTTTCTGAGCCCAATGGCTACATTTTAAAGCAAGTTACTGACAGGAAAAAACATAATTATTTGTAGGAAAATATGTTCCAGCTTATCTATTTGGCAAGAACATAAGTGAAGAATTGAAAGGGCTAGAGGGAATTGTTTCCTATAGAGCAGAGTATAGGTAAAGGTAAAGGTTCCCCTCGCACATACGTGCTAGTCGTTCCCAACTCTAGGGGGCGGTGCTCATCTCTGTTTCAAAGCCAAAGAGCCAGCGCTGTCC
>JANHJO010001980.1:210825-223307 GCA_032468235.1 Pseudoxyrhopus heterurus | reverse complement strand
AACCTTGGAGCTGGTGGGATTCGATCAGCCAAACTGCTGATCTGCAGTACTCTGTTCTTACCACTTGAGCCACTGCATCTCCCTAAATGACTTGGACACACTCTTTATTACTGCAACAAGCTATTGTTTAAGTTATACTAATTATTTCTAAGTGTACGTTTTAGATATATGCAAATTTCATGGAACTTTTTGGAAGTCAACCAATTTTGTAAACTTTTTTCCAGACAGACACAGAACCTTTCATAATATTGGTCACAAATGTAATTTTTTTCCCCATCCCAGAAGTGGAATTTATATTGCTCAATAAAACTCATTTGATTTAATGATGAAATAAATATTATAAGTCAAATATTTCTTTTCACAGGATAGAACTTTCAAAATTGGAAATAATCAGTTTGAATTTGAGACCATAGTGGAAGAAACAGAAAATGGGAAATATTTCTTTGAAAGCCCAGAGGTAAGTATTTTCTCTTTTAAAAACAATTTATTGTTTCTTTCTCTTTTTCTCTCTTTGCATTGTTATAGAATAATTAATCATGTCTTTCCTAAATGGGAGTGTAGTCATAGTTAGGTTGATTAAGAGGGGAGTAGATTCACAATGAAATTGATTTCATGTAATATTGGGAAAGTCCTATTTTTCACCTGTCATCTATAATTGGTATATTATTGGCCATGTTCAGAGAACTGTTGACAGTATTTTTGTGTGGAGAGAAAATGGCATTGATTTCCTGTTGGTGTGCTCATAAACAGACTATTTATGAATGCTCCTTTTGATCTCATGTGGCAGGAAATCTGTCATCTTTCATATAACATATATCATATGCAATGGAGGTAAGAAAGTAGAGGAGGTTTGGTTTTGAAGACCTATCTAAGATAAATTATAAACTCAGTTTTTGATGTCATTCAAATGTTCTCTATTGGATAAAATGTACTTATGATAGTTGTACATATGATGGAACAGATGGTTCTGGAAACTCTCATCCCATGAGCTTTTATATGGAAAGAAGATTTATAGTAATGGCAGATATTTTTAGGATGTAAAGTATATTTTTGTCTGCTTTATTCATATTTTTCTTAGTTCTTTGAAAGCCACATTTCTGAAACAAAATAAATATACTTATGGATATTTTTCTTTTATAGCATAGCTGACTAAGCACTTTGCTTCCACTTTATATGGTCCTAGAGTTAGTAAGTAAAACTAAATGTGAGTCAAGAAATATAGAAGCACTATTTTCATATAATTCATGGTTAATTTATGAATATACTGCCAGAAAATGGGTAACTTAAAGGACCAGAGAATGTTGGTACAGGTTAAGGCTATACTTTCTAGCCATGATGACTACTTATTGACTCCACTATCCAGAGGCAGTATATTTCTCAATATTCGTTCCTGATGAATGAAAGTAGCAAAATCCAGAGATAGTTGGGAGACTACATAAATATTTTAATCTGATTCTAGAATAGCTCTTCTGAGTAACATTTTCTGATGCATTTATTGGCTTCCTCTGGCATAGTTTCTTTTTTGTGTGTATTGGAAAAATATAACTATGAATATATCTACTTAGGTGACTAGTATTGGAGTAGTAGTAAGCCATTTGGTTTTAGATATACAGCCAAAAACATTGGATAATTTTTAAATGAAATTGATGGTGGTAATGGATATCAGCTAGATATGGCATTTTTATCTACCCATTGAGTCCTTCCCAAGGACCTAGGATAGGAAGATGATGTTGTTCAATGCTGTTAAAGGTATCATCACATAATATAAGCTGTTATCAGGTCCAAGCCCAAAGACAATACAGTGAAATCCAATTTCCAATCCAAACCCTATGCCTAATGGACAGATTCTTGTCAAACTAAAATTATAACCTTCTAAATTACAAGGTCTATCCCGAGTAATTTTAATGGGCAGAATCTTGTCAAACTAAAGTTATATAACCTTCTAAACTACTAGTATTTCCTGAGGATTCCTCCCTCTATGGGAAAGCTCTGTGCTGCCAAGACTCCTCTCTCCGCTTCTCCAGGTGCACATTCCATCACAACTGTTCCAAGTAAAATTGCCTTTTGCAATTGACTGATGGTGATTTTGTCAGTGCCAATAGTGTTGAAGTGGTGCTCCTGTTTTGGAATTGCATCCAAGGGGCCTATTACTACCGTATGAGTACTATTATTATTATTATGGTTTGGTTGCACAGCCATTTAGACTGGACTTGGCATTTTTGTCTACTTTTTGAGTCCTTCCCACGTACCTGGGACAGGCAAATATTGTTGAATAATAATATTGAAAATATCATCCCAGGATGTAAGCTGTTCCAAGTAAACCTGTTTTTTGCAATTATTTTTTTTTTATTTTCAGATTACCAATATTGAAAATGAAACTCTACCCTTGAGTTTATTCATTAAAACTGATAACGATAAAATTGATAGCAAGTTAATTGGTAAGTATCCAGCAACCAAAAATGAGGAAGAGAAATAGAAATTCATGGGAAGTATTTTCATTTCTCTAAGGTTATATCGTTTCAGAGTTGTCCATTGTTTAAACGATGAATGTATACTTATCAAAAGGATTAACAATTAGTCACGTAAATTGAAATCAGGATAGGTCTAAATTACTATACAGGTAGTCCTCAACTTAAAACAATTTATTCAGTGACTGTTCAAAGTTACAACAGTACTGAAAAAATGTGACTTATGGCTGTTTTTCACACTTAACAACTGTTATAGGTCACATGATCAAAATTCAGACATTTGGCCAGTGACTCATATTTATAATGGTTGCAGTTTCCCGAGGTCATGTGATCCCCTGTTGCAACCTTCTGACAAGCTGAGTCCGTGGGGAAACAGATTCACTTAACAACCATGTTACTAACTTAACCACTTCAGTGATTCACTTAACAATTGTAACAAGAAAGGTCATAAAATGGAGCAAAATTAAGTTAGAACAGAAATTTTGGGCTCAAATCTGGTTGGAAGTTGAGAGCTACCTGTAATTATTCTTATATATCAAGAGAAGATTAAAGCAATTGTTAAACTTTCTCATACCATTTGCAAGTAGGGTGAGAAAATAAAAAAAAAATCTAATAGTTTTTACAGTTTTATGGGAGAATCATCTAATTCCTTCCAAGTTCTGATATATCACGTCTGAGTCTAGACTGGCCCCAAGTTGCTACTGAAACTAATTCTGTGTATAAAAGGCCACATTTTCTTTTCTCATTTCAGACATTCCACTCTATAGACAATAAATCAAGATTTTTGTTTTTTGTGATTAGCACTGCTTTTTTAAACTTTAGAGCAGTATGCATGAGGATATTTCTGATTACAATCTAGAAGTGTTTTTCTGAAAGCATAAATCCAACCAGTATATTTCATGGCTGGGCAGGAGGGTCGATTACAATGAGTAATTAAACTTGACAGAATCAAACCATAACCTTCCAAAGCCATTTTAGTAATCTTTTTGCTGGAATTCAGTGTCATGTGTATCTGATATGTCCATATTCATAATAAATCTTACAATCTCTAGCTATAATTACAAACAATAGTAATCCTTTTTAATGATTGTAACAATTTCTAAATAAATATATTCTTTTTTAAAAGCATTAATATCCTCTCCACCCTAACAGACTACAACTTATTATTTGTCAAGATAAATGAACCATTGATGGAATGTATTCACCTTAAAAAAAAGTGTATGTTTTACTAAGCATTCCCAGGGAAAATAGATAAAATATTGTGCAGGGGCGGCTGCATGATATTCAGTAGCAAAATAGATGAATTTCAGTAATGCATTTCTTTCTTTTCCTTTTTTTCCAAGATTAAAACTGGGCATTGGAGCAGGGATTAAGTCTATCCTTAATTTCCCCGAACTCAGAAAATGGCATTAAATCAATGGCTATTTGGGGTTCTTTGGGGTTCTTTAGGAGAATAAGCTAGCAATTGAAGTGTTTTACTTCACAGTTCTTAAACTCTAAAAAAGAATATAAAATGGAACAGAAAAAAATCAAGGCCACCTCACCACACAATCAATGCCACCCATGATTCAGTAACAGTAATAGAGTTGGAAGAGACTTTGGAGGTCATCTAGTCCAACCCCCTGCTCTCGCAGGAGGCCTATACTATTTCTGATAGATGGCTGTCCAATCTCTCCTTAAAAGCCTCCAGTGTTGGGCACCCACAATTCCCAAGGCAATTTGTTCCATTGGTTAATTGTTCTCACTGTTAGGAATTAGCCTATCAGTTAAGTCCCTTTCAATTTAGTAAATACTGTGTTATAATCCCAAAGGAATATTTTAGAAATTCTGATTTCTGTATATGCTCCTGCTTTATCATTTTAAAAATCAGTTGGAAATAACAGAATGCCATCCATCTGAAATAGTTGTCAAGCTTAAAGAAAGTAAAAAAGGAAATGAGAAACCAAGTGGGAAAGATTTTTTTATCGTTACAATCCATTTTCATGTGTATGTGTATATTATTACTAAACTTAGTACCATCATTAAATCTAACACTTTGGATATTTATTTATCTTGATTATGCATATTTCTACATTGCCCAATTCTTAAGACTAATACTTACCCAGAAAAGAAGCAATTATTGCATTTCCAACTGTAAATGAATTCCTTTCTTTCGATCGCCTATTTTAACTAAAGGAAAGTAACATTGGTATGTAATACTTTTTTCATAGCCACTGGAGACTTTGAACAATGTTAAATTCAATATAGCCCTTTTATCCTTTGTCCTGTTTTATCAATGGTCTCCCGGCTAGGATCCAAAAACGATGGATGAGAGCTAGAATCTAATGTCAGGCTTGCCGCTGATACATTTAATGAGCTGATCAGTAACAAAACTTATTAACTTTTTGAGCTCTGTATCTGTATTATATACAGCTGTGAGGACATTCAGTATATTACAAGTCTAATTTGGAGATGGTTTGAAGGCTGGCTTTTGCAGACACAGGAGTCATTCTCATTTCTGTGTGCCCAGATGAAATATATTTTGAATCGGTTAGTTAGATATGGAGGACTTGCAGATAGATTTCTGAAATACAGATTTTTGAAATGGAGTTCTATCAGCCTCTGTCATGACTCCTATCAGTGTTCCCTTCAAATCATTATATGTACATATCCAATTCAGAAGCTGAAATCGAAAAAACCCCAAATGATTTCCATTAAAAACATATGCCTTCTATCTATACTTATACATATCTATCTTAGGAATTCAGACTCAAACCTAAGACATTATTGTCAGGATCACTCCCAGAACCCTTTCTCCTTGTGATTCTTTGGAGAATGATAGAGATGGAAGCATGTGGATGATGTCAGAGAAGAGGTTTGAAAACTAAACATGAGAATTCTAAAGCATAACGGAAAATAATGACAGTTAACTGAAAGCTATAAATAGGAAGGCAGAACTGGTCTCAATGTTCTTGCTTCATGGTATCTCTCTCAAGACTTAGTATTCACTAAGCTGGTGCCTCAGGTTTTCAGGCTGTAGTGATATATTGTTAAAATGTTTCAATAAATACTCTATGCTATCTAATGAGATTAAAATAAAATAAAAATCAGCCTTTTTAGTTCTTCTCTTTTTGTCATCCGTTACAATTTTAGATATTGTTTTATTGTCAAATCTGATTATTACTCATACAGCTAACTTGCCTTTTCATAATTTTAATGACCCAGTGGATCCTGTTCATATAAATTAATGAACCAGTGACAGGGAACATAGTGCTCAGAACTTACTCAGGAAAAAAAATCAGAAGGTCTCTGATAGTACTTTATCATATTAATAAATTTTATGAAAGAGGATGAAGTTTTATGGAAGTTTCTGAAAGCTTTGCTTTTTAAGAAAATTTGTTAGTGTGAAAAGGAACTACTACCAAACCAAAATCTTGGTTATAGTAAACTAACATGGTTGTGCTTCTCCAGATATCCTGGAATAAGGTAATGAAAAACAATGTCAATTTATGCCAAGAAAACTAGAATGATGATGTATCCATCAAACCACCATGAGTTGAGCTTAAATTAAAACTATTGTATCATAATGCCTGAGAGTAAGAATTATAACTAAAAATCAGTTACAATTTGGGGAAGACTGTCACAAATTCTCTGATTCCTATGTAACTTGCAACCTTCTCTATTACCCATCATATAATCTAAAGAGTGTTGGACTAATATTAGGAAAATCCAACTCCACCCTCATGGATGAAAAATTCTTTCATCCTCAGTGATGACTTTAGGCTAGTCACAGCCCAACTTACCTGTTACTGGGGGGAGGGGAGGAATGGAGGAGGGAATACAACATATTCCTTGTTGAGCTGAGAAGCCAGATATAAATTTAATAAAGAAAAGAGCAACATAGGAGAAATAAGAAATTTGATAATCATAATCATTTGTATATTTCAGTTTGATGGCCATTGATAAACAATGTTTGAATACACTAGTATTATTTGTTGCTCTTACTTTCCTGGACTAGTTCTCTGCTCCGATCCTTACAGCTGTGCATGCTTTAAATGAGATTTGAAAGCATTAAGAAGCTTGAGCAAAGTTCCTCCTTTAAGCAGATGTGTATTTTTTATTTAGATTCTGAACATATGTCAGCTCATTAAAGTTTTGTTGTTTTTGTGTCTCTGTAGTTTTCTTGGGAAGATTTTTTTGGAAGTGGTTTGTCGTTACCTCCTTTCTTATTATAGTATATTTTTTAATCTCACTGATTGAAACAGCTGGTGATTGTTGTGTTTTCAGGTGTATGCAGAAGCCTGGAAAAAAAAGATGCAGCTCTTTTTAAGAGAGTATGTGTTCACTGTGTGGAAAAACCTCTTCCAGATTATTTTCAAACATTCCAGCACTCATATAACCATTTAACATGCTGGATTTACTAACTCTGTCATGATATTAGAGGACAATGCCCTTCTTTTATGTTTGAATTTATTTATTATTTACTTATTAGATTTTTATCCACCTTTATTACTTTATGAGTAACTTTATAAGTGAACATACCTAATAATCTTCCTTCCTCCTATTTTTCCCACAACAATATTGTATTATTTCAAGGTTCTTTCCTTCTGTAAATTCAGCTCCAATTAACTTTATCCATCCAAAACTCAAAACCTAAGGGGTCTAAGAGAGACTCTGTCTTTCTCCATGATTCATGATCATGATAACCAAAAGTGGCAGGGCATTTTTTATCAGGATTTCAGTGCTCTGCAGTACTCCCCTACCCATGGTCTCTGACCTTATCTGTCAACCGCAAAACATGCCAGAAAACTATTTGAATTCCCTTGACTTTAAATTGAAGTGTAAAATGTTGGAGATATAGATTGAACTATATTGATATATCAAAATACTGAGTGAAAGTACTCTTACACTGTTTGAATTCTGACTATAGGTATACCTCAGCATACTCATTAAAGTAATTTTGGAAAGTTTAATTTTATTGTTAAGGACTGTCTGGGTTTTTGCTAAAATATGTTGTATTAATTAAAAAGTAGTTACTGTGTTCATAGTAGGAAGACTCTATAAAATGGAATGTCAGTACAAACCAAATTAAAGAAAATATATTTTATTTGAGGAAAAATCTGAATCAAAACCACCATATTTAATGATAAGAGTTTTGGCTTTATGTGTTTTCAATATCCCATCCCATCGTGTTTTGTCACATCTATGTTATCATTTACTTTCCAATTTCTTTTTCAGAATCTAAATTTTTTGCAAAATATAGAATAAATTGCTTCATATTTATTCCTTATTTGCTCCAAACAACTAGTTTCCAGTCCTCTTGTTCCAGCTACGCTCATTCATTGTACTGGTTTTTTGCCCTGGTATTTTTTGACAAAACTTGCTTTTTTTTTCTCGTCCTTACCTCTACTGACCTGCCATTATCACAAATTGTCTGAGGAAACCTGGGCCTGACCCCTGTATGGTCTAGTTTTAACATGCCACAGTTTCCAAACTAAGAACCATTTGAGAACTGATAAATACAAAAGTGATACAGCCATCTCTAGAGGTCAGTCTATAATGTGTCAATCTGACAAAAAAAAAAGCCTGTAAAGCAAATGATCAGTAGATTACTGAATGGCAAGAATCAACTACATGAGAAGTAGAACAACATCAACAAATCTTCTTTTGTCCCCTACTTATATCATTCAAGAGTTATTCTTACCCAGGCTTAAATGGCTAAGCACAGTCCACTAAATCTAAAAAGAAACTAAACAAATGAAAAAAAAGACCATTGGAGCAGCATTTTGTTTCACCTCATTGCTTTGCTTTGCCTCCTATCCTGATCCATGCTTCCATTACAATTTGTTTTTGTGGGTCTGAACTGTGGCCTAGAAATTGATACTAAGCAGATGCATGTTACTTTTGTAGTGACTTTATATAGCTGTTCTTATGGTCGGGATGACTGCAGCTTATGCCTCGCGGCTGATCCTCAGTACCAGTGTGTCTGGTGTGAAGCCAGGGATAGTTGTGTTTTCACAAAACGTTGCTCATCTTCTACAACTACCTGCCCTGCTCCAATCATTACTCAGGTAAATTAATTTCACATAATTTCATGATATTGTTCTGATTATTACACCATCAATTTGCCGTGCAGTGCTGGGAGCAGTTAGCAAAGTAGGTCATGTCCCATAATAGATAATCTCTGTATTTTCCCAACATCATCTGTATTTTCTTACCATCAAAATGCAAAGTGGTAAATAGTAAGAAGTTTCAGCATATGTTTCAGGAAGGGGAATAAAAGGTCTTCTGCAGCGCCATGGTGGATGGACAAATCCTATTCTTTTCAGAAGCTACTGAATTGCACATTCCATCATTCCTCAGCATTTCTGTTTTGGGTTGTGTGAGCTTGAAGTGACTAAGAGTGACTGTCAGTGTGATGGATAGTATATAAATTTAATAAATAAATAAAAAATAAGTAAGCAACATCCGGAAGACAAAATGTTAGAGCACCTAAAATGTTAGAGCACCTAAATAACCAACTAGGATATTCTGATAGAGAAGGTGTCCTATGGCTTACAAAGATTAATCAAAATATGTCAACAGTGCCAAAGATAATGGTTTTTTAAAAAAAAACCTATAATGTTTTTGGAATCCAAGTACCCTGGATCTATTTCTGCTTTTCCTGTCAGTTTGGGAACCTACTGTTTTAAGCTAATTCAACTGCTACATGGCATTTCATATATGTTTGTTATTATATTGTTTTATATAATATAGGTGGCAAAAATAATGTTTTCTGTACATTTAGATTGAACCAAAGAATGGACCTCTAAGTGGTGGAATTTTGTTAACAATAAGAGGATCTAACCTGGGCATAAAGGCTGAAGATGTCAAAGAAATAATGGTAGCCAACACTGAATGTCAATTTAGAAAAGAATTCTACTCTGTTTCTACCAAGTAAGTAATTTCTGACAACTTTGACAAAGAAGTAAAAATAAAGTTTACATACAAATGACTACATAAATGTAAAATAAAGTAACTTTAAATATAACAGATATAATGCAGAGTTTGACATATACAGTAACTGTTAATATATTTTAAGAGTTGCTTTAATTATTATTTTATTGTTGTTTAAAAGTGTAATTAAAAGATACACAATAACAGCCATCTATTTTTATCATCTTGTGGCTACAATCCAAGTTGTTTCCTGTTTGCTTCATCAGCTGATATTTCCAATGATATCTTTGAAGACAGATTTTAGCACTTTCATAAAAAATAAAAGTTTTTTCTTGTTCAAATAAATGATATTGCTTGTTTATCATAACAGTACTAGAATAATGAGACCTTATAAACATAAAATGTTTACATTTCTTGTTTTTATGCTTAGGAGCTAAATCTGTATGTGTTCTTATATGCATGTAGTTCAAGAATGGACTAGCTGGTAATATGCACTGTTAAATCTTTATATGTCCTTTTCTGGTTTTATAAACAGAATTGTATGTGAAGTTGGGCATGGATCAATGGAAAAAACAGGTGAAATTCAAGTTAATATAAATGGACAATATGGCACATCCACAAATGAAGTGCAATTTACATATCAGGTGAGTGTATATGCAGGGTATGTATTCTGTATATGTGTGTATGTGTACATACATGTGAATGGAAAATTTATTCCTTTTTATTTACTAGATATTTGATCTGTTATTGTGGAACACTAAAGATCATCTCAAAAGAAAATCAAGCCTACTGATATACTGAGAAAATTTATTGCATCTGTGGTGAAAAGGGGGAAGATAGATAGTTCAATTCATACAGTATAGGACTCCCTTATGCATCTGGAATATTTTCTTGGAAAGACGCTTCAGGAATCAGTGTAGAAATGCAAGGTATTATTTTGCTGTAATTTGCATTTACTTTATGCAAGACCAAACTATTGTCATGTTTGGAAACTATTAATTTGTAGGTAAAATAGAACTCTAATGAAAATGACATTATCTGAAAAATGTAATTTTTCAGATAATGCAGAGAACATAATTTTCTTTCAGAAAATACCAGGTTAGTAAACTAATCCCATGTTATGTTGAAAAAAAAATGTAATACATATATTTTTGTCAGCAGATAGGCCTACTGAAAACGTTCAATCTAAATTTCAGATTTCCTCTTGCCTATCTCTCTTCTTTAAGGTGAAATGTGTTTTGCCAGAGAAGGAATAGCAGTCAGTGGAGGTTGAGAGGGCCAAGGAGAGAGAATTATTGATTCTGCTTGCAGTAATTAAAGCAGAGATAGCTATGTTGTAGAACTGAAATTATGACCTACCACTAAGAAAAGACTCAGCTCAGAAACAGGGTTTAGTTTTAGTAAATAGTTCATGATTCCTTCCTGAACCAATAAATTTAATATCAAAAATTAATGCATAGTTTTTAAAGAATAACTAAATTAAAAAACAAACTATCAGGAGATTCTTGTTTAAGAAAAAAAAATCATAAATGAAGCGTTAAAGAAAAGTTAGCATTGTGTAGCCACAAATTCTATAGTACTGTATACAATCAAACAGTCTGATCAGAAAAACAAGACCAATGTGTCACAATCAGCTTAGAAAAATGTGCAATAATAAAATATTGTATAAACTAAAAGATAAATATAAACTAAATAGTACTCCAAGGAAGTAGCTGTTGCTGCATTTTCACTGCAATCAGATTGTATTTAGTTATTCTTGTTAACTCTTGATTAATATTTGATTAAAGAGGATTATATAAACTCATCTGTTCTCTTTAAAAATCACTGGAAGACAGATACTAAATAATTTTCACAAGTATAAAAATTGTAAAGAAATATATGCTGGATAGTAGAAACCTCTATAGAATTATAGAATTACCCTGGTATAAATGTTCAGATAGTTTTTATTAAATGTACTCTATTTAAAAAGGGTAACGGTAAGGCATTATGCCTGGCTGAAAAAGAAAACTTTCCTTAAACCAGAGTAAATTAATGTGCTTAGATAGTTTACAGGTTTCAATGTACGCCTAGTAATGAATATTCTAAAACTTTGTTAAGAAACCAATTTCAGGTTGATATTCTATGTCCCCCAGCTGTTGATAAATAATACTTTAGCCTAATCAGAGCCAGCAGAAAGAGATAAAAATGATCTTTAGTTAATATAATAGAAATTATTTCATTTCTGCTGATTTAGCCCATAGTGGAATTGTCATCTGCTAGATAATACTGGAGCCAGTGGTAATGAAGAAAAAATTAGTTTCAACCAGTACAGCAGTACTATCCTCCAAGCAGATATCTCTGTCAGCCCCACTAGGTAGGCCAGACTATGAAATCAACTCTGTAACACAACACTACTCTTACTGAGATTGACTATAATAACATAATTTTGAAAGTTTGATTGTAGTGTACTTCCTCTTCCTTCTTGTAGTTCAGTGAATTAGAAAGATGTCTGAGGTGCTTTTGAATGTTATCTGGCCATTTTGGATTTTAAAGGTGTTTTGCCCCTTGTTCTCTTGGCAACAGTACTTGCATATTTCCATCAAGGACTCTATGCTGCCTCAAACCTGAAAGCTGCATTTTGAAGCAGAAAGGATGGACCTGAGAAACTTAGTTTGAATGACCTCTAAGGGACTTTTGTTAAAGACCAGCACAACTTGCACCCCATATGAAAATGTGAATCAGGATTTTGGCCTCAAAAAGTTTAAAATCAAACTCCCTACTTCTGGAGTGGAAAAAAAGAATCTCCTGATCACCATCAAAGATTTAGATTCTTCCCTAATATATTTTGTAGTGACTTTCCTGGACCCCATAGAGTAGAATCTCATTCCAAGGTATTTAAGGATCTTGTTCTGTGCTATGTCCACCCAGATCCTTTGGTGATGTTTTAGCTTTTAGGCAAAAACCTTTATTTCTTTATTTAGTGGCTATTCAACTCCTAATGGCTTCAACAATGTCAGGAAGACAAAAATTCATGAAGTATTCACCACTGACTAATATATATCTGTGTGTGTGTGTGTGTGAGAGAGAGAGAGAGAGAGAGAAAGAGAGAGAGAGAGAGAG
>JANHJO010001980.1:165054-176111 GCA_032468235.1 Pseudoxyrhopus heterurus | reverse complement strand
CTCTCTCTCTCTCTCTCTCTCTCTCTCTCTCTCTCTCTCTCTCTCTCTCTCTCTCTCTCTCTCTCTCTCTCTGTGTGGAAATACACATACACACAGTTCTCAACTTACAACCATTCATTTAGTCACCATGTAAAATTACAATGGCACTGAAAAAAATGTGACTTACAGCCAGCCCTTGCACTTAAGACTGTCTCATCATCCCCAAGATGATATGATCAAAATTTGGGCTTGTGGCAACTGGCACGGATTTATAGTAGTTGAAAGACTTGAATCATGTGATTGCCATTAACAACCTTTCCAACCTGTTCTAAACAATTTGGAAAAGATATCAGTGTAAGTCTATGGTAACTTGAATCCCTCAAAACCAGTATTTTGGAGTAGGACTTTTTTTTAATGATGTAGTGGTTAAGATGCTGGCCCAGAAGCCAGGAGATTGTGAGTTCTGATCCTGCCTTGTGCATGAAAGCCAACTGGGCAGCCACACTCTGTCAGTCCAACTCTCCTCATAAGTATATTCAATGCGTTGAGGTACTTATAAAGTACTAAAAGCAGGATAAAAATCAAATAAATAATAAAAATGGTTTTAAAACAATATTATTATTTTCCCCAGCACCCATTTCTCACATTCTATTACAGTCTAACAAAGCTAAAAGAAGTTATCTATTTTTTTTAAATAAATAGTTCAATATGTTTACAGTGTAATGTGGAACTGCTTTTTCTTTTCTTTTTTGTTAGTTCATTTAATAGTAGATCCATTCTGAGACTTACAATGCATTTGAAGGAAATTTAATCCTTCTCCCCCAAGGACTGTTTTAGAAAATTCATCTATTGAATATATACTCTTTAACATTTAATTGGTGCCAATTAAGTTTTTTTCTCTCTCGAAGTGAAGAAATAACAATAATACACACAAAAGAAGGTTTATGTATTTTCCAAACAAAAGGGGGAAAAGATTAAATTCCCATAACTGCTATGGTAATTTCAATTTCAGGTTGGCATTCATGCACATTCATGCAACATATTATAGTGTTTTGCTTTTTAATGAAAAATAGCTACGTATCTAACATATTGAGTAGTTTGTCCCTGTCCCAAAGCAAGAATGAGGAAAAGCATGCTTGTTTTTATTGTCACAGTGTTATGGGTTTGTGGAAGTGGGATCAGCTCAATGTCCCTGATGATGGAGGCCCTCACTTTTCACCATTTGGCCACTGTGAGCAATGTTTTGAAAGCAATTCAAGACTACTCTGAAAAAGGACAGTGCTAGTTAGTATGTTTCATTCCTCTTCCAATCCCATCTCCAAAGCCATAAAAAGAACAAGTCAGAGGGAGCAAGAATTCCTCACTGCCTTTCTCTTTGGTAACATAATAGAGCTAAGCCGGACTGCAAAAGCAAGATGAAACCATTGCCTTCCTATAGACAAATAAAAGTTCAAGGACCTTTTGTTGGTAGATTGTAATTAAGAACCAGTTCCACTTTGTGGATAGAGAATATGACCTGGGAGATTTGGATTCATTCTGATCTAATTAACACAAAAATATCCTAGTCTCAGTGGGCTGTGTGTGTGTGTGAATGCAGAGCTGTACAACCTCAAGCTCTTTTGTCCTCTCTCCCCTGCAGAAAAATCTTGTTTACAGCCTTCAGATACCATTAAAGGTTTGCAGAAAATTATAATTTTCATGTGACAGATGGTGAAAATTATTAAATACATGAACTAGAGATTAATCAAATTAGCCACATTTAATTTCAATTAAATTTACATATCAGTGTAATGAAATCAATTTTTGTCCTTGCCCTACACATTATTTTTGTAATGCAGCCCCCAGGATAGCCCTGCAAAGTGTCGCCAAGAAAAACAACTAGAGCTACTAAAGAGAGAGAGTTTTCTCTTCCAATGATTTTATTCTAAGATTAGAATGGTGACAATGTTTATTCAAAAGTAATTGTAATATAAATCAGGCATTCGCAAATGTGTTTAAGACCAAAACTCCTATTTACTGGTTGGGTGTAAGTATTGTAATAAGTTAAGAGAATTTTCAATTAAAGCATTTAATATTTTGCTCAGGGTAGCAATAATTAAATCAATAATATTATTTTCTGCTAAAGCTTTAACATTGTTTTCTGTTGCATAGATTTAATGATAGAAATGGAGGATCAGACAAATGACATCAATGAAGCAAGAATTCCCGTGCTCGACTACAAAACCTATACGGACAGAGTCTTCTTTCTGCCTTCTAAAGATGGAGAAAAAGATGTAATGATTACCGGAAGATTGGACATTCCTGAAGCCAGACGGCCAACTGTAGAACAGGCATTGAATCAGTTCTCCAATCTGCTCAACAGTAAATCATTCCTTATTAACGTGAGTAGAAAATAAAGGTCAACTTTTATGTTGCTAAAAAGCATTTTCATTTGATACATCTGTTTATTAGAATAATAAATTAATCTGCATATTTTGTGTCCTGAACATCTTGTAAAGCTGTGTCTGTGATGTATAATAGCATCTTACATAATTTTGTTCCTGTACCTGTCATCTGTGGAAGAATGGTATTCACCAGAAATACTATTAGCCGGTACCCATTACATTCATTATATAGTTATGCCAACCATGAAATGCAATTAGGTCCCATCCTTTTCGTACATATTCAGAGGTATCTATGAAAGGTCAACATCAGCAACACAGTGGAAGCAACTGTCAAATGAAGCCTTCCCACCCTTTTTTTAAAGAAGTATTAGACAAGACTTCAGTTGTCCCTGTTATTTTGATGCTGCTGAGCTGCCTTGTTAGCACCCTGTTTAATATATGCCAGGGATCAAATTAACCAAAATTAAAACAAAAAACAGAGTCCTGAACATGTGCACGAAATTGTTGCAAATGATAAACTGAATGCAAAAGAGGTGCATTAAACAAGGTTCTCAGTTTAATCTGGTCAGAACCACAAAAATTATATACAATTCTTCTGGAATGTATTGTATCCTGACTTTTATCTCATTATACTATGTTTCCAGAATGAGCAATAAAAAGAATAAGCCTCAACTGTTTCATTCATATATCTGTTTTTGTTGTTGTTGTTTCTGTTTAGTTCATTCACACGTTGGAAAAGCAAAAGGAATTTTCTGCCCGTGCAAAAGTATATTTTGCATCTCTTTTGACCGTGGCTTTGCATGGGAAGCTAGAATACTATACTGACATCATGAGGACATTGTTTTTGGAACTTATGGAGCAGTATGTTGTGGCCAAAAATCCTAAACTGATGCTCCGAAGGTAGGGAAGGTTTCTTCAGTAATCTAGTACAATGGGAGTTGCCCCTTTAAATTCTCATTTCTTTGGTTTTCTTTTAACCTCTACATACCTCGATGAGTACTCAGTGCAATCCAAGAAATGCAAGGGTTTACTTTAATATATTACAACTAGGCGGGTCCAATATGTTTTTGCAGTCCGAGATCAGATTGATAGCCTGCTTTCCCACCCACTTCATTCCTCTCATGGAGAAACCAAATAACCAGTTGTCTTGCTCCGGTGGTGATGATGAGATGCAACCACCATTTCATCTGAGTGCAGCTAGCTAGCTTGGGAGCCACAGGCAAGCACTGCTAAAACAGATTTCTCACTTTCCAAATAAGCAACCAAGTTGTCAACTTGAGACAACTGCAAAAATCTGACCATTCGCCATTGATTAGAATTTAAAGAATAGCAACATTTACTTATGAAAGTAAAGCCTCTGATTCTTTACGAAGGCCATATTATGGAATCTTGTCTTTTTAAAATGTATGCCATATTAAACAGGTATATATAGTTTGTTTACTTTTATATTATTTACTTATTATGTGAGGTCTACCATGTTTCTCACCTGTTTGGTTAAGGAGTTGTGTTCTGTTTCCTACTAAGTTCAGCATTTTTCCTTCTAATTTCTTGTGAATTCACTGTTCGAGAGTATGATGTTCTCTCTCTTTCTCCGCTCTCTCCCTCTCTCGCTCTCTCTCTCCCTCCCCCCCTCATGTTTTGTCACATGTTGTGTGTTGTGTCTCCATAGTACATGATGTAACTTTACTTAATTTTGAAATTAGAATATTTGTTCATGCCAATAATGAGAAGCAAGCATCTTGGTCTGCACTTAATTCACTGTTGTACCTCAGGAAAAAAAAATTCTAGAATCAGTTTTCTGGTATAATTATTTGAGAGGAAGACTCATGAGAGCATGTTTATCTTACTGACAGTTTTAGCATTTCCCACAGCTCACAACATGGGTAGTTCCTATATTGTATGACAGCAGGAAAGTCAGCACATTCTTCACTGAGATAATGTTTTATTTACTGTATTACTATTATTGATTTTTGCCCTGTACTGCCTCAGGAGAAGCTCACATATATATGGTTCTTCTCCCATGTTATCCTCACAGTGACCTTGAGGGAAAGGTTAAACAAGCAGGGTGACTGGTCTAAAATCATCCAGGAAGAAGTGAGACTTTTAGCCTGATCTTTCTAGCTCTGTACATATACTAACCCTGCTTCACTGCAACAGCAACACAGAGCAATGACTTGTTTTTGAGAACTATAGAAATATTTTCAAAGAGGCTTTTTGAAGAATGCAAGAGCACATATGAAGCATATCTTTCCCAATCATTAAAGCAGCCACGTCTTTTTTCCAAATTCACACAAGTGCTATAAAAACTAAAGAAGATAATCTTGATGGTGATATTGAAGGAGCTGTTGTCAGGGCAAAAGGGTCAGAAGCATTTTTAAAATCCAGAGCAGCCAGATAATATTTGGAAGTGACTAACACTAATTATCTCCATAATTCACTGAACTAATAAGGAAGAGGAGGAGGTATAGCACAGTCAGATTTACATGCTTGTGTTACAGTAGTCAATCTCAATAGAAATAGTTTTAGTCTTCTTGTGGGGCTGATTTCCTGGTCTGGTTTAACTAGTGGGATTGACAACTGCTTCAAAAGCTACCTAGAACATCCACAGTTGCTTCATCAGCAAAATAGGACCAGCTTTCAAAACCAAATCCTCTTTTAAAGGATTTGCATAGCCCTCATATTTTCCAAAGCCACTAGTTTGAATACATTGGATATGGAGAAATGGGAGAAACATATAATGCATGTTAAGTTGTTGACAGATTCATGTACAATTCCTAATCATGTACTTCAACCCAATTTTTTTTTTAATTTTAGATCTGAAACCGTTGTGGAAAGAATGCTTTCTAATTGGATGTCAATTTGTTTGTATCAGTACCTTAAGGTAAGATCTAAAATGCATTCACTATACAGTTATTTTGAATATCATATCAAACTATAGACTGATATTAAGCTTTAGTAGATTGTACCTTCTTCCGAGTATATGCCAATAAGAATAACCAAACATGCCACAGTAGTCTTGGTCTGAAAGCAGTTATAAATGGTAGCTTAAATGGAATGGAAAAATGTATTCTGCAGAAATAATGATCTTAAGAAGTGGTGGGATGCTAAATCTCCATCACAATGTAGATTCACTCATCATTTTTTAACCTCTTTCATCAACTTTATCAGGATAATGCTGGGGAGCCTCTTTATAAATTGTTCAAAGCTATCAAACACCAAGTCGAGAAAGGACCAGTGGATGCTGTGCAAATGAAAGCCAAATACACACTGAATGACACTGGTTTGTTGGGAGATGATGTAGAGTATTCACAATTGGTATGTGGCTTTCATTAATATTTGTTTTAGAATGTTCAAAAAATGAAATGCTTGTGAAATATGACCTACTATTTTTTCACCTCTTACAGTATGTATTTTGTAAAACATGAATGATAGAAAAGTAATATTATTGTCGGTCAAATCAATTCACTGAAAGACGAAGGCTTTGGAGGTTATGGGTCATAATCGAAATTCTGGTTCTGTGTGGGTTGCTAGAAATAACTTTTTCAACTTCCTGGTTTACTGAAAAGAAAGAGTGAGTGGTGCATCCATACGTAAGAAAGGACTAAAATCAGTGTTTCAGCACTCCTGGTCCAGCACCTTAACTGCTATATATGCATACATACAGAAAGAATGAGGTAAAGCTTTAAGACTAATGTAATTATTTATTATGCTATTTGGTACTTTAATTGACTAAGTCAGGGCTGTCAAATTCCCAGTTTGACAGTGCATCACACGCTAGCCATGCCCACACCCAATTTAGTGAAGGGGGGAAAAGTCCCAATATGTCATGTGATACCTCCGTGATGACTTGAGTTTGACACCCCTGGACTAAGTCAACTAAGATACAATATTCAGCCACATGAAGCCAGTCTGCCTAAAAATACCACATGTGAACTAGAGGGAAAAAGGATTCCTTTTTCTTGAAGATAAGAAGTTGAGATGGCCATTGAAGGCCCAAAATAGTTCTGGACAGCTATGATAAATATTAGTACAATTAATAATTTTATTAGTTTGCTGAACAGAGGGTATGATTACATCAAGCAGGCTCTTCATCTGAGAGAACTGAAGAACCAAATAACCATGTCTTTGCAGAGATATTAATGTGTAATATGTGTGGATTTTTTTGTTTGTTTTCTTAAAAGAAGTTGCAGATTAGCTAATCAAAAACACAGGTGAAGTTGCTATTTGCTTTGGAGAGAAACTCCCAAAATTTCTTTCCCTTAATTCAGAATTAGCTTCTGAGGAAGGATTTTCTCAGGATTTCGGAAGCAGAGGAAAATATTAAAATCCTTTCCCAATTCTTTAGCAGCAACTCTGAATTGACCAAATGACCATCTCTGTCAGGCAGGATTTTCAGTTGTTGATCATCAATATGATTTCCAGAACTGTTATCCCCAAATTTATATAGGGAAATCATTAAGAACTTTTGGCCTTCTTAAACAATCCATTTTATGCCAAGTTCTCACTTACTATTTAATTTCTTCTTAATTTAATATCTGCAAATAAATTGAAGCAAACTACATCAGTGGATGGTTTGGTTGTAAGATAATAGATTATTAGAATTATATGTTTTCTCATCCCATTTTTTAAGTGTAAATCTAATTGCAGGAAAGTAATTAGTAAGTTAATTACTAACATTAATCCACTATACTCAGTAAAATCAAGCATCTGTAAATGCTGCTTTACCTGCCAGCGTGATAAGCAGTGCATTGTAGTTCAGCCTCATTATTTGGGATCTCTCCCTAGACAAGAACCTTCTAGTCAAGTTTAAATATGTATCATTTTTAATTGCCAAATCAAAACTATGGAAGTAATTTGTAATAAACCGTATAGAGTAATTTTACAGTCAACCTCATTTGATGGACTGGCTGAAACGCATTTATAGATTGGTAAATCAGACAGCCTAAATATCTTTGTAATAAAAGGATAGCTGGACAAGTGTTCTGAATGAGGCAATTAAATTGAGGTTAACTAAACATTAAATTTACATAATGTGTGGCAATTTGCATATGCAAACAATATAATTTGCTGCAAATGGCTTAATTTTTGACTTAATGGATAACTACCCCTTACTCAATTGGCTCATGAGAGCAATGTTTTAGTGTATATATGTAAGAAAAAAAATGTTCACCAAAATATCTCTTGAATGTCATGTGTGTATTACATGCTCTTTTACTGAAATGTACATGCTTGCCAGACACAACTACACTTGCCCCTTATAATTTAAGAGCTTGAATCTATTTCAATCAAAACTGTTATTTGGGGATTACAGTAGGAATTAAATGTCTGTGAAGCTTTATCTATCTGGAAATTGCTTTCTCTGCTGTGTTGACAGGGGGAGTTTCTAATATAGTGAGTGTCTTCCTGTAAGGTTAATGGACTAATCTAAGCATCTACAAACAGTAGCTAGTGCACTAGCCTGATGATGTGTCTCAATTTATTTATTTTTTAAAAAAAAATAAGTCTTCAAAATCCAATTGTGATGATACAGAAATATATTGAAGGCTTTCTATATTTTCAGTAGGTTCAGTGTTAAAAGTAATGAATAGTTTATTAATTCTTAAATCTCAGTATGACCCCATTTCCATCAAAAAACAGAGAAACGGGTATGAAATGACATGAACTGTACCACCTGTCTAAATATCTATAAATAGACAAGTTTACATCAGCATTGAGTTTTCTTGTGTGATTTTAATAACCCTGAAATTTCTAACCTTCCAGACTGTAAATGTGATTGTTCAAGATGAAGGCACAGAATCCACACTTGTAAAAGTCCTCAACTGTGATACCATTTCTCAAGTAAAAGAAAAGATCATAGACCAAGTATATCGAAATCTGCCTTACTCACAGTGGCCAAAGCCTGACAGTGTTGTTCTTGGTACGTATCTGGGATTTTTTTTCTAATGTATTTTAAAAGAGCACATTGCTGTCAAAATGCAAATGTTTGCAAAAAGCAAAAAGATTGTCTTAGTAATTCCATCTGAATCCATGGAATGATTTAAGAGTAAAAAGAAAAGTATTTTGCCCACTAAACTAGACCCCAATTTTTTTACAATTTCCATACATTCGGAAGTTCTCATTTATTTGAAAAGTACTTGCTCTGTCTGATCAAGAAGATAAAGTATGGCTCCCCTTGTAATTTCCTACCTGAATAGGTAAAATTTAGAGAAAAGCAAGAGCAACAATTCTGTCTCCCCCACTTTGCCTCTCTTGTGTTATGGTTAGTATGGCTTGTAGGTTTTGTGGCGTTAAAATTTCCTTATGTTAGTTATAACAATAGGTCTGTTTTCCATATAGAAATGCTACATTTGATGTAGAATCTATTCATAATGTGTCCAGCAATATAATAATGTATAACTCAGCTGAGCTGTAGGTAGAAAAAATACCTGTTAAGAGTAATAATTATAATTATTTAAAAAAAAAACAATTTAAAAGCAGTAAGATTAAAAAAATTTAAAACCAGATGATTTCCTTGCATATATTAATTTACTCCAGCCAACAGGATTAGATTACCTGGAAATATGTAATATCCTTTCCCATTTCTGCTTTTTACATTTATTTCCCTTAACACTCCAAATTCTAATGTTCTATATGCCATGGACATTATCTGATATGACAGTAGCGTTTGACCTTTGTGGCTTTGGTCAATCAAAGTTTTTAGATGTTTCTTAATAATACAGGGAAGGTGCAAAGTAGGTTAATAGCCTTACCTGAACTACATGAAGCAATTCACTAAAAATCTTAAAGATATAATTTTGGCTAGTATCTCACAAGCACAACAAGACCATGCTTACACTATGCAAGCTAAGATGTTTACTTTGAGATATACTGTTTCTTGATCTCCGAAAAAAAAAGAGTTGAATATAATATACTAATACAAAAACAATCATTTAATGGAACTAAATTTGGGGGAATGTTTTATGCTTCTAAACATCTCAACTCTTAAATAGAATTTCCTCCTCTAGTGATATTTTTTGACTTTTTTTTACAAAAAAGAAATATCTGGGGAATTGCTACTTATAGGCAACAACTGTATGTCTATAATATTAAAATAAATTGGATCCTAACTAGATATGCAACTCATCAAAATAAAGGTTTATAACAACACACATTTACAGAGAAGTATACACGCTCATTAATTCTAGCATCAGAAAGGAGCAAGTCTCTATTGGCCATTATCAAATCAAGAGATTCTTCTGTATGATCTCCTATTAAGACTAACCATCTTATTTATATTAGTATTTGGTTTTATTCCACCTTTACTATTTTTATAAATAATTCAAGCTGGAAAACATAGTTAATACTCCTTGCTCCAATTTTCCCCACAGCACTATCTGTCAGGGTTCCATTTAATAATCCCACAGCAAACAAAACTCCAAGGCCAGTAGTCATCCAAAAAATAGTTTTATTGGATATATCATATTGGCACAATTCTGGTGAAATCCAACTCTGGAGCTTCCTGCGCTTTTCACCTAATTAAAAGTAAAAGTTTTCCCCCTTCCCCAAACAGTCACATGGTCCAATCAGGTGGCCATCCTGTTGCCTGGTAATGTCACTCCTCTCTCTGACCAGGTGTGAGAATGTCCTTGGTTCCCAGGAGAAAGTATTTTGTTTTGGCTACAAAACCCCAGCTATCTCTATTCCCCCCCTCCCTATCCTTCAACTCCAGTGTGGCAAAATTGAAGCTTCAAGATGGCTTCGGTAGGGTAGGTGAATCCAGAGAACAGAATTCTGCAAAACTTCAGTAATTTGCTAGTTGGAAGCTTCCTTTATATGCAGGTTATTTTGGGGTGGACACCTGTAAAATGTTTTTCTTCTTGCAATTGCTTCTCAGAGTGGCGTCCAGGATCTACTGCACAGATACTCTCCGACTTGGATTTAACATCACAAAGGGAAGGAAGGTGGAAGCGCATCAATACCCTGATGCACTATAATGTAAGGAAGCATTTTGGAAACGTTACACCTCCTTGCTGCTTTTTAGTAACACACAGCTTTTAATTAAAAGTGATCTGTCTCAAAAAGTGTTCCCTTTCCTTCCTATCATATTCAATATCTATTTTCTTTGAACAAAGCCTAGTTTCGGAATCTGAAATTATATTGCTATGCTGCAAATGGGCAATTATTGAATGCAGCTCTTTGGAATCTGGCAAATTTTGTATTGGGGATAAAAAAAAAGTTATCTTTGTTTAAAGCCAGCACAGAAATTGTTATCGGTTAAGTCCTTCCAGTAAGGCTTAAACTTAAGGAATGCAGCATATCCTCTCTAATCTCTGTGAATGTCAGTTTTCTAATCTCAAAAGAATTTGGGGACCTGAATATGAGATGGATAAAAATTGCCTTCAGTAATGGGCAAAAACTCTGGGCCCATGATACCTCCTTCCCAAATGACTTCAAAAACGGGCATAGTTTTATTCACCAATGAGTATTTAGATGAAGAGGACACTAAAATGGAAGACTAGGTGATTTTTTTCATCAGTGGCATATATAAAGGTAAAGGTAAAGGTTTCCCTCACACATACATGCTAGTCGTTCCCGACTCTAGAGGGCGGTGCTCATCTCCGTTTCAAAGCCGAAGAGTCAGTGCTGTCCGAAGACGTCTCCGTGGTCATGTGGCCGGCATGACTAAACGCCGAAGGTGCACGGAACACTGTTACC
>JANHJO010001980.1:143852-156296 GCA_032468235.1 Pseudoxyrhopus heterurus | reverse complement strand
TCTTCGGACAGCGCTGGCTCTTCGGCTTTGAAACGGAGATGAGCACCGCCCCCTAGAGTCGGGAATGACTAGCACGTTTGTGTGAGGGGAATCTTTACATCACAGTATTTCTAGAGAACACAGATAATTTTGGTTTAGCAAATTGACCTTGAGAATGTTCTTGTGCCCGTAAATCCGCATTTCAAATGCTTCTAGTCTCTTCAAGTGGCTTTCTTTCAGAGACCAACTTTTCACTCTGTAGAGCAGGAGAGAAAAGTTGTAACATCTGACAAGCCTGATTTTGGTTAGATATCATCAAACCCTTTTAGAGGACAATTCTACAGCCATCCTCTGCAGAAGTCATCTTTGCCTTTGCATTCACTCATATTATTAATTCCGTTTGGTACAAAGATCTAATCTCATCTTTTTGCCAATCTGTCATGGAAATCGAAAAGACAAGAACTCCATTCTTGGCCTTTCCGCGTATGTGAACTAGCAATTCTTTGGAGATTATATCCAGGTTGCCCTTGGCCTAATGACCATATAATGACAGCTTAGTGCAGCTTCTCACATTTAAAGTAGGGATAAAATCTTAACCACTTTTATGGATACCTTTATCTTTTATCTTTCTCAACTTGCTTAATGTTTTTGCAGCTATTAAATCGACACTGTAGTATCTCCACAGCTTAGCGTTCAGGGATCTAATCGCATTTAGTTAATAGTGAAGTAACTCTAATTTTAGCTCCTTCAATTAAATTAGATCTTTTGTGTTCTGGTATTTTCAGCCTTATCTTGTTTATCCCAATTTCTGTAATTTGTCCATAACTATTCTGGGTTTTTGGTGGGTTTTTTTGGTCTTTTTAAAAGCTTTGTAACTTTTGCCATGGTTGAATCTGGTCACTGATGGAGCTGGGGAAGAGGCCAGATACTGTTACTGATAACCCTCAACTTACGGCCACAACTGAGCCCAAAATTTATGTTGTGAAGTGAGACATTTGTTAAGTGAGTTCTGCCCCATTTTACGACTTTTCTTGTCCCGTTTGTTAAACAAACCACCGCCCTTGTTAAGTGAATCTGGCTTCCCCATTGACTTTGCTGGTTAGAAGTTCGCAAAAGGGAATCACAGGACCCTGGGATGCTGCAACCGTCCCAAGTACATGCCAGTTGCCAAGTATCTGAGTTTTGATCGCATGATGATGGAGATGCTACAATGGCCATAAGTGTGAAAAATGGTTATAAATCACTTTTTTTCAGTGCCGTTGTAATATTGAATAGTCACTAAATGAACTGTGGTAAGTCAAGGACTGCCTGGATTGAATTTAATAGGACAAGAGCTTCTCCTTGTGCTTTGATTAAACACCTGTTTAAGTGAAAGTGAATCAGCCAAGACCCAGTCATGGGATCCATCATGGAATACTAATTTCAATTGCAATGTGAATCCCACCCCGGCAAGGATGAATCAATGAATCAGAATAATCAATGAATCTCTTCTTGAAAGCCTCCAGCGATGAAGCACCCACAAGGTCTGAAGGGAAGTCCTTCCACTGGTTAATTGTCCTCATTGTTAGGAAGTTTCTCCTTAATTCTAGGTTGCTTCTCTCCTTGGTTAATTTCCATCCATTGTTTCTTGTCCTGCTTGAATCAAGAACTTTATGCCGATGAAACCAAGGTTCCATCACCGCCTCCAGGCCTTTCAGGTTCACCTTTTTTCTTGAAGAACAAGTCAAACTTGTTCCTACTTTGGAAAAGAAAAAAGACAAAAAGCTCCATTAGCCCATGAAACAATGCCTCATAAACCACATATGCCGATGCACGGTTCCCATTAAAACAAAACTGCCTTTTTAAAAGGAGTCATTCACTTAAACTCATCCAGAACGATGAAAATAACGCAGCCATAAAGCATTACTAATGTAGAGTCATCAAAGCAATAAAAAAATATAAATAAGTAAAACATGATGCATTAATAAACGAACCACCAATTGTTGGTTGATCTGATCTTGCTAATTCCATAATTCAACATATTTTCCTAGATCCTGGTTTGTAACTATACTTTCTGATACAGTTTTTTCCTATACGGGGGAGAGACATAAACTCAATTTAGCCAGGACTAAGTGGGAGAAGAATGTGGGCTATGTTTCCCAGCTGCTACAAAAGTCAACAGGTATTTCATATTCCTCCTTTTGAATCCAGGTTACTCGCACATTTAAAGGAACAGGTGAGGTGTGTTGAGAGGAGGAAGATGATGGAATCATTGCCATGCATCCTGGAGAAGAGTGAAGATGTGAGCCATTGACTTTATATAATTACCGTATATACTCAAGTATAAGCCGACCCCCGAGTATAAGCTGAGGTCCTAATTTTATCCAGGAAAACCGGGTAAAATTATTGACCCGAGTATAAGCCGATCAGCAATAATGCAAGCTTATACTCGAGTCGGCTTATACTGATCAGCTGATTTTCAGGGCTAAATTGATCCACGCAGGCATCAATTTAGGCCCCAAAATCAGCTGATTTAGGCCTGAAAATGGGGCAATTTAGGCCCAAAAATCTTCCCGTTTTCGGGCCCAAAATGGCCCATTTTTGGCCTCAAATCAGCTGATTTTTGGGGCTAAATTGATGCCCACACAATGCGCTTGGCATGCGCTGCGCACACATCAATTTAGTCCCGAAAATTAGTTGACTCGAGTATAAGCCGAGGGTGGTTTTTTCAGCCCTTTTTGAGGGCTGAAAAGCTCGGCTTATATTTGTGTTGCCAAGAGGCGCAAAGCAGAAATAATAAGAATGTATTGTTTGATCCTTTCATCCAAATGTCAGGAATTCCTGTTTATGATGATATGCAAAAAACCTACTTTGTACCTACCTACTAATAATAACACTTTTCGCTTGTTAGTATTACCTTCACTCCTGAATACCGGTTTCAGTTATTTCTTGTTTTCTTTCCAGCTTGCCCCTTAGGTTCTGGGTGAACATATTGAAAAATCCCCATTTCATTTTTGATGTTCACGTACATGAAGTAGTAGATGCTTCCTTATCAGTCATCGCACAAACTTTCATGGATGCTTGCACAAGAACAGAGCACAAACTAAGCAGGGTAAGGCTTTGTCTTCAGCTCTATGTCTCTGACACACACAGCAATCTGCAACCACTTCCCTCAATCCTATTGCACTAGAATCCAACTATACTAAAGGAGTTAAAACTGAATACATCTAGAAGTCACCAGGTTGGGAAAACCAAGTCTTTAACTTATTAAAGGCATTAATTCATTTTTCCGTCACCTGTAAGGGATATTTAAGCTGCTTCACAGAGTCAGGGATATTTATTTCTTGCAGTTTCTATAATGTATCCAATAATAGAACATTTTTAGTTACATAAAAATAATGATGTCACCATTAATGAGTAACCGCTACTTGCCCTTTCTGTCACAAAAACGGCCAGAGGTTTCTCTCTACCTGTTTCTTTGGCATCTGGGCTTTTAGTAAATCCACCCAAAATGGATGGCTTTTCTAAATTTTTCTCTACTTGGTTTCTTTCTGGTATTCCTGATATCATGAAAAAGATATGCTGAGTCCAGTCAAAACTTCTTGTACCCAGGGTTGATGAAATCTGGTAGATGTTGTGAGAGAGGGTACCTAGAAAGAGAGTTGTGGAAAAGGTCGAGGGCAGAGAAAGAGCCACAAGTTGCTGTTACATTTGAATAAACACATGAACAGGAGGTAGCAATAAAGAAAATGTATTCTGAAGCTTCAGAATACTGATGCTCAAGGAGTGTTAATCTGCTCTTCAGAAATTGGATTCTCTATAGATGTTTTCATGGGCTGCTAACTTCACCCACTGAAGAAGAATTGCTTTCCCAACAGCAGCGATGGATTTGGAGGAGGAGTGTGTGTGTGTCTCTCATGCTTGTTTTGAAAGATAAATAACTTTTAAACGCCATGACTTTTCTTCTTGCTGTTGATATAACATATCAATATTTTGCTTTCCAAATGGTGTGCAGCAGCATCCATAAAGGAAGGAGAAAGTACAAGATGGTGGCCTCAGCATCATAACAAGAAGGGTAGAGCTTCAGTCATGAATGAGCCTATTCCCGTCATTGAGCAGATTTTGACATACACAAATATATGAGTTTCAAAAAATCCAATTTCATTGCTTTCTGTTTTTCAGGATTCTCCAAGTAACAAGTTACTCTATGCAAAAGAGATCTCTACATATAAGAAAATGGTGGAAGAGTAAGTAGAGAGAACTACAACTTATTATTTTATATTCTCAGGGACAAAATGTTTGTTTTTCACATCATATTTCTGCTTAGGGGCAAATTGGCTCTAAATATATCCTGAGATAAAAATTATCAAGATAAAAATAATTTTACTAGAATATTTATCATAATAAAAGTGACCTGTAAATTAGGCAAAAGAATGATAAACTCAAATAATATATCAGTAATATATCATTTTCAAAATAGATAGCAATTTAGCAATGCCAAATGAAACTGAATTAATATGTAGAATGATTTTTCAACATTTGAATATATTCATGGCTTTTAAAAACATCATTATTTTTACCTTTGTATTTTATTCCAATATTTCACTGTGATAGCTTTCCCTTTTTGATTCAGGCATGTATGTATGTTTGTGCGTAGTATGGATTTAGGAAATGAGATACTTACTTTAATTCCCCATCCAAGAAACACTTTCAAAAGTGAAAAAAGTATGACAGCATATCTGTCAGGAAGCAAAACTTCCTGTGGCATCAATTTTTATAAGGTATCATCTACTCTGAGATAAAGTTTTTCTAGGTAGGCTAGAAAAGAGTGTTTTCCTTTCCTCTAAAGAAGTCACTGAGTGGGAGATCAACAAAAACAACAAAAAACATTTGGGGATGAATCAGAATGAGAAATTTGGTCTTGTGGCTGCTTTAGATAGCTGCAGAGATTGTTCTACTGTACCTTTTGGTTTCTTGCCTCTCAAAATGTACTGTGAGTATAGCAAATACTCAAGTGAGCCACATCATTGTTGCAGTATCTCCACTAATGAATCCATTTGGGAAGCACAATAAAGTTTTGTGCTAAACAGCCAATTAAGAAAGTCATGTTGGACCATACTGGTAGTCTTCAATTTATGACCATTTGTCCAGTGACCATTCACAGTTAATGATAGTGCTCATGCCCAAAGTTAACATATGCAAGGCAGCATTTGGCTGTACCAGGCCTTCTTCCTGAAGCCACATACACTCTTTTATTTGTTTTTATTTATTTATTTGTCAAACATATACAGATAAAGTGTAAACATAAACAGGAGCAAAGAAAGTATATATAGGTAAATAATGGAAACAGTAGGACAGGGGCAGTAGGCACACTGGTGCGCTTATGCACACCCCCTTTACGGACCCCTTAGGAATGGCAAGAGGTGCACAGTGGACAGTTTGAGGTTGAAGCTGTGAGGACTTGAGGCTGTAATAACAGAGCCAGGTAGAGTATTCCAGACATTAACTATTCTGTTGCTGAAGTCATATTTCTTGCAATCGAGTCTGGAGCAGTTTACCTTGAGTTTGTATCAATTGTTTGCATGTGTATTATTGTGGTTGAAGCTGACACTCTTCTCCAAATCATGTGGTCCATTCCTTCACCAAATCGCGTGCCTCATTCTCATGCTCTAGAAACTTTTTGGTCTTCTCCAAGACTCACAAGAACACTATTTGGAAATCATCAGGGATCCCGTTGTCATGGTGCTTTGCAAGACTTCATTCTCCAAGTTGCATGTACCATTCATTCTCAAATTACGCATCTTGTTCTCATGATTCCTCAGAAATCTTCTCATCTTCCCCAGTTTTCACAAGAACAGGTATTCAATTTAGAGAATGAGGACTTCCAAAGTACTGTGAGAACAGGTCTCTTGCCATTCTCCAAAGAGCACATCTGTTCTTGTGAAGGGAAGACCATAAGGTTTCTAAAGGATCACCAGAATGGGACATGTGATTTGGAGAAGGAACAGCACAAGTGATAGGGAGAATAGCAATAGTAATAGCACTTATATACCGCTTCACAGGGCTTTATAGTCAGCGTATTGCCCCCAACAATTTGGGTCCTCATTTTACCCACCTCAGAAGGATGGAAGGCTGAGTCAACCTTGAGTCTGGTGAGATCCGAACTGCCAAATTACAGGCAGGCAGCAGAAATGGCCTGCAGTACTGCACTCTAACCACTGCACCCCTGCAGCAGCTGGGGGTTTGCAAAACCCACCCTACATGATCATGTCCTGTGCCACATTCCCAGCACTTTGCCCAATCTCCCCATGGCACTCCCACCCTTCTTACCTGAGACTCACTCTGCTTAACAAACTGTGGTTTTTAGGGTTGATAGCAACCAGGAGTGCCAGGATTGTGGTTGCTAAGTAATATGGGCATGTGACATCTTGCTTTATAACCACATAACTTAGTGATGGAAATTCTGGTCCAAATTGTGGTATAAGCCTTTAATGGGTTTAAGAGCAGCCATCCACTGAAATACTTATGTTCAAACCAAGGTGTAAGGAGGAATGAATGTAATAGAAGCATTAATGACTTGAAAGCTCTATAGAGAGTCACTTACCTCTGTATATCTTATCAAGCACCCTATTGGGCTAGTCTTAGTTAGCTTATTAATCTCGAGTTTTCTCCTCCAGCTGTTAGAATGGGAGAAAGGCTGGCAGGGAGTTTTGTTGTAATACCACCAGATAGATAGCTTATTAGCCATAAGCGGATCCTTAACCAACCCATGGGTATCCTAAGGTTTCTCTGGAAGAATTTGACAGCAAAAAGGGGACAGTTTTGACAGTCTGTTTTTTCATGAATTAAATGGATGTCTCCCATCATACTTAAATTCCCAACCAAAAATGTCCCAAATGTGGTTTTCTAGAGTTTAGACAGTTAAGAATAAGCATGGAGACATCATTCCCCTAAAATAGACCAAAAGTTGGTTCTATCTCTTCTCATGACAATAGAGGATAGTTTCTTGTAGACTGCCCCTATAATATTGCTAATCCTGGTGTACGGTAATGTTTTTATTCTGCATCATAAGAAGCTATTGCCATTTTGATTCATTTTAGCTGTCAATAATTGCACTAAATCTCTAAAAACTTGCAAAATCCAGCATGGAGAAAACTTCAGCTCCTGACATTAATAAGGAAGAGATCAGATCTTTTTTTATAAATATATCCAAGATAAAAATCAGCAACCTCCCTTTAGAAATTCTAGTTCAATATAGTAATGTCTATTAAGAAAATGTCATAAATTCAGTACAAAATGTTAAAAGTATTTTAAAGGTTGTTATTTCAACAAAAACATTTTTTCTAGTTATTATAGAGGTATTCGCCAGATGGTACAAGTGAGTGATCAAGATATGAATACACATTTAGCAGAGATTTCTCGAGTAAGTACAAAATTGGAAACAACCCCTTTTAAATGTGCCTGATAAAAGTAGAGTTGCTGGGTTATTTGTCTTGTCTTGGGTTACTTGTACCATATCTTCTATTTTCTATCAGTCCTCTGGAGTTTTTCACAAGGTTTTGGCATTCCTAATAGTTGAGTTCAGTGGCTGACCACACTTGAGGTCAATGGGAGGGAAATCTTTAGTAGTTTCAAACCACTTTTATTTTCATAGTTCCCTGAGCCAATTAACCAGATCAGACTGACTGACTGATTGATTGATCAATCGATCCATCTCTATTTTATATGCCATTCAATCCAATGAGCTCAAAGAAACTTTACATAAAAGATAAATAATAGGGAAACCAATGAGCAGTATTCTGATCAACAACCACAACATCTAATCCATAACAACTGGTTTATCAACAGTGTATTCTCAAGGTTCTCAGGAAAGGTCCCAACCAAAACTTTCTTGCACCGCCTTTTTTCTGATCTGGCCTATCCCAAAGCATCTTAAATTGTGAAAGAGAATCAAACTCATCACTAGACAGTTCTAATGGTATCTAGGAAAATCTATCAGTTCCTAACATTATGTAAGCTATTGCATTCTGGACCAGATGAAGCTTCTCAGTGGTCTTCAAGGTAGCCCACATAGTGTGCATTAGATTAAATTAGTCAGCACGTAAAACTGTGAGCAGGGCATCTTAAAAAACGGTATAACTGGTTTGACCAGATGAAATGGGGCAATGCCTTTCCTATCTACCTTTTCTTCAAGTAGCAGCTATGCATCTAAAATGACCCATAAGTTATAAATCACTTCTACACAGGACAAAACCAGAGAGATCCCAAATTGGATTATTTCTGGTACCGGAAGTCTTCTGAATTCATAACTAGTCTGTTGACCTGAGGTTAAGCCTGAACCTATTCATCCTTACCCTACCTTACCCAATAGCTTCATATGGATGTTAAGTACAAGAATATTGGCTCCCTTCCCACAGGAAATAGTACCTCAAAGGCAGTCCAGTAAGGTACCCTGTCTGATGCTATCAAAAGTCCCTTAAAAGTCTAGCAAGACCAGGGGACCTGCATTCTGTTCGCCTGTGTTTGACATCAGGGGTGTCAAACTCACATCATCACGGTGGCGTCACGTGACGTATTGTGACTTTTTTCCTTTTCACTAAACCGGGCATGGGCGTGGCCAGCATGTGATGCATCCGACCCACGGGTCATGGGTTTGACACCTCTGGTCTATATCTATCTAAGAGCAATCAATGCAGTGTTAATACCAGCGACAGACTTGAAACCTGCTGTAATGGATCCAAATAATACACTTCCTCCTAGGCTCTTTGCGGTTATAGATCTACTATCTTCTCCACAACCTTCTTTAAAATGAGGAGACTGGATTTAGAACACTAATTATCCAATATCCAAAATGGATGTAATTTTTACTGCTTGCTTCCTTCTCCATGATATATATAGTGGTAAGAAATGGAAAGATTACAGTTGAAGCAGCTGGCAAATACATCTGCAGTGTTGGTTTCTGCTTGAGGAATTATTTATTCTACAGTAATTCTTAAGGTGGGAAAAACAGTGTAGTGGCAGTAACAAATCAGCAAACAAGCTTGATGTGATATTTCTGATAAAAAAATAATCTTCACTTCCTTATCAACCTGGGCACCTATTAAAATTGTGGATAGCAAGAGGAACAATATTATATCTGGTGCATCTACAGTATATAGGTTTCATTAAAGTTCTTGTGTAACCAGCTCTATGTTTGACACAGTGTTTTTCTTGTTTAATTTAATAGGCCCACACAGACTCATTAAACACCCTTGTGGCTTTACACCAGCTCTACCAATATACTAACAAGTACTATGACGAGGTAAGCTTCCACCACTGAGTTTGTTTTATTATTATTTTGTAGAAAGTCATGAGATGGGTAAGATCTAACAAGCTGATTTGCCACCAAGCTGATAATTTCCTGGCTTACCAGATGCTTGGCTTTGACCAAGTGACTGTAATTCATATATGAAGAGAAATGTCACTTTTAAAGTATGTTCTGAAGAATCCCATCTCTAAATATAGATGTATTCCATATGGGATTTTATATCCACATATAGCAGATTTCCTGGCTACATTAAATAAGAACAGTGAAGAGTTGCTTATTAACAAAATTTCCAGGAGGCCTCAAATGTCACAAACCTGGTTTATCACCCTTGAAGTAGATAGAAAATACATTTTGCTATCCATTTGATAGTAGTTTTTT
The DNA here is from genome assembly GCA_032468235.1 of Pseudoxyrhopus heterurus. Lineage (NCBI taxonomy): Eukaryota > Metazoa > Chordata > Lepidosauria > Squamata > Pseudoxyrhopus > Pseudoxyrhopus heterurus. Next base: position 146,653 of record JANHJO010001980.1, on the reverse strand, counting down.
CTCTTACATTTTGAAAATCCCACTGTCTCCTGTCTGCTCACAATGAAGAATATGGCTCTACAGATTCATATTAACAGAGAAGGTTCTTTCTGATTAATAGATAGCACTCTTTAAAACCCCTGGAGTATTTTTCTCCAGAAATACTTATAGGATCATATTGTAATATCTTGACTTGAATGTTCTCCTTTTTATTTTCTTTTAGATTATAAATGCACTAGAAGAAGACCCAGCTGCACAAAAAATGCAGCTTGCTATTCGATTACAACAAATAGCAGCTGCTTTAGAGCATAAAGTGACTGACCTTTGATTTGAAAGCTGCAATAAAAAAGTCTGATCTGAAGATGTGTAAATTCATTCTCCCTAATAAGGAAATAGTGTTCTATTTTTTAATGTGTAATTACAATTTTAAATGAAAAAACAAAAGGCTCCTTTTTTATATAGAACCACTGTAATGTAAAGAGTTTTTACTGTAAATTATGCTTCTAATTAAAATCTTGTGTGGTGTATAAATGAATAAATGAAAAGGGATGTGCGGGAGGTCCATCCGGGGAAAGGAGGGTGGGGTGGGAGTTATACTCATTTAATCAAATAGTACAATTTTTGAAACATCGGCCTTTTTTAGAAGTCATTATGCTAGTAAAATCACTACCTATAATTTCTTTATATTTTAAGCAATATTTGTACTAGAAAAAACAATAGCATATTGGAAAATTAAATGCAATATCCCCTTTTAATTTCAATAACTGGAAATAGCTTTTTTCCCTCTTTTTTTGAAAAACCAGTCATCAATCTTCTGCTTCTGGGGAGGATATAAACAATTTACTTGCGATGACTTTCCTTTTAGGAGATTGCAGTGGATTTGGGTATCATATTTCTTTTACATTCATGTGAACGTTAAATGCTAAAACGTGGTTGTAACTACTGCCCCCAAATCTACTTTTTCACAGTCTAAGGAGATGATGCTGTAGATCTATTGTGATGGTTTAGGTTTTTTTTTATCTTGGAAGGTGTCTACAAGTCTCTAAGAACATAACTTTCAATCTTGTGTGCCAGTTTTAGCATACAACACAAATACTCGAACTCTGGAAGATGTTTATATTCCTCAGTAGGGAATGGGATGAGGTCCCAAGGTATTTCTAAAGAGCCAAAGTTGATCCAGTGTACCATTGGCACAAAAGGGAATGAGAAAGATGGAAAACTTTTTTCTCTGACTTTCAGGAAAGTGATTGTTACGCATGTCAACCTACTGTTACATTTGGAATCTGCAATACGCACCATGATCACTTAGCCTTGGGGCATAGTTTTAGCTATGTCAAGGATAAGGCAACATACAAGGCTGCTTTTCTGAGTTAGCAAGTATCCAAGATTCAGAAGTAACTGGTTCTGGATCTGGATTAGGCTTTTCTTATTCTCAGACCATTTCTTAAAATCTCTGATTAAAAAGTACAGATCACAAACTCTATTTGTTCAAAAGTTTGTCAAATCAAACTGGCTTTTCTTTTTGTTTTTTTTAATTGTTAATTATTATATATGCTAATGTGCCTTACTTGTACTAATTCTGTGGATCTGAATGGTTTTGTAAAGAGAATCATATCAAAAATATTTATGTGTGGTTTGATGACTTTTGTGAGAGAATTTGACCAGCAGAATGCCTGTAATTAGCTTTTGGCCAATAATGTGCAGTTTGACCTGATTCAAATATGTGTATCTTTTGTTGAAATGGTTCATAGGATTTTAAAATGAATTTCACATTATCCTGGGAAGATTGCTATTAGATTGTTTTAAAACACAAATAGAAACAAAGAATACCCTGTGTCTGAAATATAAAATACTAATTGTAAAGAAAGAAAGTCCATGCCTTATCAAGGATAAATACTATCTGAGCCTTGGAAAACTGCAGTGAATAGAATTATTAACTTTGCAGTGGGAATTAAAGTATCTTATTGAATATGTAATGTGTGTGGACAGTATTAGCTTATAGGCAAGTTTATAAAATTTGATATGTAATCTTAAAATGTTGTGTTACATGTGTACACACCTAAACAATCTTGGTTACTTTTATTTTTTACAATAAGATGGATTATTTTGTTCAATTTAATAGCATTTTCCAGGCAGCACTGTTCTTTGGTACCTTAAACTTGCTTTGCTTTTAACATGATAACGATTTTATTTGCTACCTCTCTCTGTTTTGGAGTTGATCTCAGCTTTTGTCCTGATGTCAGTTTTAAAATATATTTTATTAATCTTTTGATTTCTGTAGAATGAATTATAGACTGTATTGGCTGGTGACAATGTTCATTGCCTACTGTACGGGAAATGCAGAAGCAAAAGAGAGAAACAGTACTGCTTTTCTTGTTTTTCTTTTGTTTTCTTACATTGTATGCACACTTTGGCATATGGAACTATGAATTGTTTGGATGAGTTTACCTACAAATCCTGGGTCAAACTAAGCTTCTTTTACTCGCCTTCTGACTGATCAACAAACATGCTTACCTGCTTTGTTTTGTCATTGTTTGTAAATCCTGTTAATTGTAAATCAAATACAAGGGTTTTTTTTTTCCACAAAGCGTTTTCCTTTAATTTTTAAAGTTTCTTTTTAATTCCTTTTTAAAAATAGATCTCATTAAGATTCCTCTGTAACTGTGATTGGGCATTAGGTCACAAGTTAATGCCTCAGAAAAAATACCTCTAGTTATTAAGTTGGGAAAGAGCTATATACAGTAGTAGCAGCAAGAGTCTTCAAAAAGACATGGCTCTCAGATCCTTGAATATTTGGTTTAAGCAGAAGCTGACCTGCTTCC
>JANHJO010001980.1:106135-116518 GCA_032468235.1 Pseudoxyrhopus heterurus | reverse complement strand
CTTCTTCAGCTCTGACTTCCATTCCCCACCATCCAGTCAGAGTTGAAGAAGCTTCTTGGATGAGGAGCGAAATGTCTTCAAAGAAAAACCAGAAAGTCCAGTTGCCTCTTCAAAAAAGCACCTTTGGGACATTCATGTGCAAATGTTTGTTTAGAGGCCGGTCCATGTAGGTATGGCCATTGGCTTCTCTCTTGTATCACTGGACATGTGAAAAAGACACTAGAACACAACTACATTCATACTACAGAGTCAAATAATAATAATAATTACAGGACTTCTGACAAGGTTCTCACCCTTCCCACTATTAAATAATTTTAAGGTTAATTGGTAAAAAGGCTAAATTGGTGCATATCCATCTGTTTTCCACGATATGTTTGGTTGCAACAAGTCTATCGCAGCTTCCAAAGAGAATTAGATGATCACCGGTTCTTGGGAATATTATTTGACAATCTTTTAATTCTTCAGCTGCGATGAAGCTTACAGGAGAATTGCCAGCAGACAACCCCACCCACCTCTAACTGTCACTCCACTGACAACCCAAGCATCTCATTGGGGGCCTATTACCTACAGAAGCTTTCCACATACATTGGGAGATGCTTGCTTAGTTCCTTGGTGCAGAAAAGAGAATGCAGGATAAAAGCAATTAGCTTGACCTGGGGCTTTGGCTTAGGAGTTTCCACACATCTGCTTTAGCACTTTTCTTGCCACCTTCCTCTTCACTGGCCCCACCGCCACCAGCGATTGCTTGAACAGGCCACGAATTAGCTGCTTCCAAGGAGCTACATTGTTCATCAATGATCCCAGAAGGGATCCAACATTTCTGCTTTAACCTTTTCTTTAGCACTTTGACTCTGCCGTGCTTTGTGTATTGTTCTTGCCGCAGACTGCTGTGGTGTGGCTTTGCTTCTAGCAATCTGCCTCCTGAATAGAGCATCGTGACTTTGTGCTAGGGTGGTAATTATTTTATTATTCATTCAGCAAGTGAATATTTTCTACAGGGCCTTTTACAGGGCTAGTTCTCCATCTGGGCCAGCTTTGAAATGGAGGGTGTCAAATCATCCCCCCCCCACCCTCTGTAGGGCTTTCAGGAGTTCAGGCACGTTATGCCGTTTAAAACAATAATTTTAAAAGGAAAAGCATTGAGGTTTAGCAGCCGAGAGTGCTCTCAACGGTCTAAGGGGCAGGTAGGGAAATTCCAAATGTCAGGGGAGAACTGTTTACAAGCCCCCCGTGATTTTTCTAGCCTGGCAGCTAGGCTGACATTTCTCAAAATAAAGTTACCTGTATATGCATGCACACAGGTGTGTGTGAGAGACAGAGAAGACACAGACACAGACAGCAAGAATATAGAACAGAATGAGGAGAAAGAGAGAAGAACAAGCGAGAGAAAGCAAAGAGAAGAATGAAGTATGAACGGAGTTAGAAACTAAAAAATGTACAGAAGAGATCTTGGAGCAGCAAAAAGCAATTTGATTTGACGTCATCAAGGGAACTTCAACATTGCCTTGCAACTGATGCAGTTATTCTACTTCTACATCCCCTTAAAGCCTTCTTCAACCATTCCAGTAGCTATGTAGGGCATATAAGAACATATATGCACACTTCTACACACTTACCTGGTGCTTAGAAACAGATAAAAGAGCACACTGCTTTGCCTTATTGCTTTTCTATCCTGCTTTTATTCTTCCCTTCCTTAAATGGATGCACAGCTCGGTTGGTTGAGAAGACTGTGAATGATACCTCCTGTACTTGTGAGGAAAACTGCTTTATCCCAAGGAGGGCATAAGGTTCTATCTCATTTTACCTCCAAGAATTCACTTTAAAGTAGGCAGCTATGGAGTGGTCCAAAGCTATCTCATGGCTTTAAGGGCTGAGTGAGGAATACAGAGCTGGCTCAAGGAGTGCCTCAAACCCCTAGTCCATACTAACTCAAGCCATACTTACATGGCTTATAGCAGCCTTTTCCAACAAAGGGCCCTTTGCAGGTTTTCAGGCTATATACAGTCACAACACTGCCAGCCCACGCATTTCTATGCCACCAGGTTAGGAAAGGCTTCACTTCGGCAATTGTTTTCTCGTAATAGAAATTATGTCTTTATAATGTTGTCATTTTGTAGAACAACCAAATATTACTCCACTTTTCAAACAGCAACAAGACTGCTATAAACATTACTGGTTTTATTGCATTACATGTAAAGTAGCAATATTATTTGGTGGTGTTTTTTTTTTTTAGTTTCCTTTGCTTTCAGGGATAGCTGCACTGCACAAGCTAGAAGGGTGGGATGACAAATCTTAATCATATACTTGTTTTTATATATGCCGACTCTGTTCTTTCTGGAGTATACTGCTTCCTCACTGCTAGTTAACTCTCCAAAATTTGGCTATTATTGGTCCTTTTTAACTAATTAAACTTCCTTTGCATCTTCAGCCTTGTACTGTGGAAGAGGAATACATGAAGTAGCATTTGGGATTGGATTCTATTTGGCTGTACTAACTCCATTTTCTTTCTAAATGAGGAAGTCACTGACTCTCAAGCAGAAAGGGTTAATTCCTGCCAGTGGCAAGATGTGGCTAATGTCAGAGCTAAGCATTAAGCACTGCTACTACTAAATCTGTATTCCTATTACTCTTCTCATCCTCCTATCTCTACTCACTTATGAATATTCTGCATTGCTTGTATCTTTAAAATTTATATTATTTCTATTTGTTCCTAGTATTGATTATTATTTAGATTAGTAGTACTGAGTATTAGATCTGACTGCTTATTAGTAACCTATGATTATTACTAAGTGTTGTATCGTATGATTCTTATGATTCCTGATGATTCTGATGAAGGTATTTTATTTTATATTATATTATTTTCTTTTTATGTACACTAAGAGGATATAAACCAAAGACAAATTCCTTGCGTGTCCAATCACTTGGCCAATAAAGAATTCTGATTCTGATTCTGATATGGAGATGTGAACTCATTCCTTCTGAATTATAAGCCATGTTTTATGGTGCATTATTAAATGTGAGCCAAGTCATTGTGGTTGGCTTAACAAGCCATTATTAACACATATAACAGCAAAAGATGTCACTCATAAGTCTATTCTCCTTGTTTTTATAAACCAGCGTTTATATTGTGATCAGATTTACACCATTATGTTAACACACATAAGAAGAACACTGATTTAAATCAAGCTTTCCTTTTGGTGCTTAAAATTGCCTTGATTTAAATTAATCTACCCTTGAATTAAAGTATTAAGATATTACAGCTGTTCTATCGTCTTACACAACACAAAATCCAGTATTGATACATATGGTGAAATATTATCTGGATACCTACCGGTAGGAGGGAGGGACTGCATTCCAGAGGAATAAGAGGCAGTGAAGTTTAGATAGTTTGGTTCGGAGGAGGAGGGTCAAATTAGTTCTTCCTTAGAAGTTCTTAGAGTATATCTTTAATGATACAAGTAGTTTGCTTTAGTTTGGCAAGATTCTGTCTATATTGTGAGGAATAATAAACTGCTTAGAAGTAACTCTGTGTGTCTTTCTTTTTTGAAGTACATGACACCTAGGCTTCATGTAAATACTTCCTCCTCTTTGCTTTTTCCTGTCATTCACTTGCCTTTCTCTCTGTTGCTATTCACTGTAGCAACAGTGAAATAGTGAAACAGGAATTGATGTTTTATAACAAATAGATAGTGCTACTGTTCATTCCTAACTATAAAAGCAACAACTTTAAGATTAGCTATGAGTCTTCAACAAGTGCTTACTACCACCACCATCTGACAGCATCCCTGCTTCAGATGGGATAGGACAGAGGTTCAACGGTGTTTTTGATGATGTGCCACCAAGCCATTTTTTACTTATAGCACCCATTGTCTCCCCATGACAATCAATCCCAAATCTGTTCTTTCAAGTCTACCAGTGGTGTACTCATCTACATTGTAAGTAAGTCCAACCAGTCCACCTTGCTGCAGGTCATCCTCTTCTTCTCTTTCCTTCCACCTTTCCCAGCATTAGAGCCACTTCCAGAGAGCTGAGGTTTTGTACAATGTGTCTGATATAGGATAATTTGAATCTGGACATTTATGACTCAAGTAAGAACTCTGGGTTCATTTGTTCCGTGATCCATCTGTTTATTTACTTGGCTGTCGATAGTATTCTCAAAAGTCTTCTCAGACACCAAAGTTCAAAGCAGTCCATCCTCTTCCCATCCTGTTTCTTTAAAGTCCAACTATTGCTTCCATAGATTGTCACAGGAAATACCATGGCATGAATGATTCTGATGTTACAGGTCGATGATCACTGACTTTTAAAAAAAATTGCACTGATATGTCTCTAGCACAGTGTTTCCAAACCTTGTCAGCTCGAAGATGTGTAGATGTCAACTTAAAACTGATTAGAGGTGGTTGGAAATGCTAGAAGATGTAGCCACATACATCTGAAGGATATCAGGATGGGGATACTGTTTTTGGTAAACCCACCCAAATTGTAAGAAAACTAATAATAATAATGAGTAATACTGATCAGATTGATAATTCACCTGCCATTCTCACAAAAGCAGTGTTTCCCAACCTTAGTAACTTGAAGATGTGTGGAATTCAACTCACAGAATTTCCCAGCTGGCCCTGCCTGCTGAAGAAGTCTAAGAATTGAAGTCCACACATCTTCAAGTTACCAAGGTTGGGAAACACTGTTTTTGTGAGAATGGAAGGAGAATTATCAGTGTTATTCCCTCTATTAGTTCTCCTACAATTTGGGTGGATATACCAAAAACAGTATCCCCAGCCTGATGTCCTTCAGATGTATGTGGCTATATCTTCTAACATCTCCAACCACCTCTTATCAGTTGAATCCAAAGATAGGATGGGTAAATAAACTAATTAAGGTATGGAAACACCTGATACATATACCAATCTATAAGCTTGAGATCTCTTCATGTGATCTGAAAATTAGTAATTGGGCAAGTTTTTAATAACTCATCAAATTGAATATACACAAATTCTTTTCTTAAGTTTTAGATCAGAAACTGGAGTTTTAGTGAGTCAGGAGAATCATGATCTTGCTTCTTCTTTCCTCCATGGTTTTTGGAGAAAAGAAACATAATGCATAGTATTGGCATTATGAAAGATCTGATTTAACTTACCTCGCTACTCACTGAAGTATTTAAAAAAATTGTAACAAGCAACAATATAAATAAGGAAAAACGAATAGAGTTGTAATGCAACTTTGCCTTGCCTTTGGCTAGGAGGCATCGCCCTCTGGCGGCAATCTTACGTTGCTTTTTCAGCCTGTATTTTCCATTTTTGGTTCCACAGCTTATAACAATCTCATTTTGGGGGGTATTTCTTTATTCTACAATTATACAAAAGTGTATATTTTAAAGAACAAGTTGTTAAGCAATATTAAGCAATTGCTCTTAAAAAGTTCTATAAGTCTTATAAGCCAGTTTGGTCTAGGTTTTAAGGAATCATGCTAGAAACTAGGAGACCTGCCTTATGCATGAAAGCTGGCTGGGTGAATTGAGCCAGTCTCTGTCTTTCAGTGAAACCCACCTCACAAGATTGTTGTTGTGGGGAATATAGGAAAAGGAAGGAATATTATGTAAATTGGCTATATTTTTTAAAGAGTGATAGAGAGCAGATGTGGTTCTATGAAGTACTTTCTTGGTTCTGAGAAGAACCAAGGAAGACCTGTGTCTCAAGTGGCTGAGTTCTCAAGTTCTATGGTTGGTAGGGTTTCCTCGGGGACATTGAAACAAATGTAGTCTGTTTAAATGTCTTAGAAATCAGGATTGCCTGGCCTTTTTGAAAAATAAACTAGAAATGCTTCATTTGCTGTACGCAATTGACCTAAGATTATATAGTCCCCTTCTAGACTTCATCAAAAGACTACATAAACCGCAACACATGCTGGTCTCATCCTTTTCAGATCTGACATTGTTTTTATGATAGACATAGTTTAACAAGAATGTAGAACTTAGACATGGAAGTGGTTACTCTCTTATTGCAGACTATCCCCATCAAAATTGTAAGGTCAAAGATGTAGAAACATGGATGTTGGTGTGTAGGCATTCTTTTTCCAAGCACAAGATAGGGAAGCAGTTCTAAATCAGTGCCTGTAGAAAATGAAAAGATACGAGCAAAACAAATTAAGGTTTCGTCTACTGATATTTTGGAGGAAGTAAGGGTTTAGGATTAGACATTCAAGTCATTTGGGAAGGGGTTACCCTCATAAACATCAGGTTCACAATTTGAGTGGTGGTGTGGTATGGCATGGTATGATTATGGTACTTTTTTCCTGCAGTTTTAACCACAACCATCTTAGATTCCTATAATGCCCTATATAAACTGGAGTTGTCTTTGAAAATAGTTTGAAATATCAGTTAATCCATAAAGTAGATTCAATGCGAGAGACATTATTCAACCTTAGTGCAGGGAGAAACAACTCTGCCCCATTGTCCATCTTCATTTGTTTTCTATTTTTGGAGGCAGAGAATGGAAGTTGAACTGGTTTGAGTTCAGCATACTTCAAAAATGTCTCTGATAAAATGTGCCAAATAGAAAAAACTTGTTCCTTAAGGCTCGCATGCAAATTGAATGCAAATTTGTGTGCATTATATAGAGGTAGCAAATGTATTATCTTCAACAATGTTTTCCCAAGTGATTCTCCACTGACAATTTGTAGACCAAATTTGTAGTCCAAATCTGTAATGCAAAGATTGGTCTCTTTGGCACAATCCAATTTCAGTCACTTGTAAAGAACAAAACAAGTAAAATATATTCTTAGAAATGTTTCATTACTCTATATTTTCAGCTTCATTTTTCTAAGTAAACTACTATAATGTTCTGAGTTTCTCATTTGTCTTGAATCCACAGAGATAATGGCACAAATATAGTTGGATGTTGAGCAATATTATAATCAATCTGAACACGCTGTTTAAATCAGTTGTTTTATACTCTGCCCCCCAAAAAATAATAATAATAATAATAAAAACCCTAAGACATTAATAATTTGATGGAAATATTGGAAGTCATTCTTTCTTTAAAAAAGCACCAACAAAAAAAATCAGTTTACATGTTTATAGAATCATAAAATCATAATGCTGGAAGGATTTATTTATTTAATTTGTATGCCACTGAGTTCAACTCTATGTCCAATCCTCTGTTTAGTGTAGAAATCCAAATGTCCTAAATATGTCTGCTTTGTTTGCATATCTGGAATGAAGGAGACTTCATTCTTTTTCATGATGTTTTTCCATCACTTATTTCAATGTCAAATACTTCACTGGTAAAAAAAAAACTGTTTTGTAACATTCAAGCAAATTGCCTTCCTGTAGTTTTAATCCATTATTCCATATCTTGGCATGACAGGGAAAGAACAGGTCTTGCTCTACTCCTGTGTGACATCCTTTCTGGTATTTGAAATGCTGTCATATTCACCTTTGGTATCCTCTTGTCAAAGTTAACATTACCATGATCTGTCTACATACAATTTAGCTTCTAGTCTCCAATCCACTTGTTTTCTGTTCCTGAAACAGTTCCTGTTGATCTAGATTCTTTTCAGATAAGGAGAGGAAGAAATAACCTTATGAAGGTCTCAGCATAATGGACAAAATATGGCAGTGAAACATGAAGTAAAGGATCCTACTTCTTAGGCAAGTTGAAAGGTATTTAAATCACTGATGATGGACTCCATATTCCCATTTCTAAATATGATTAATAAGCCTGCATGTTACAAACAACTGTCCAAAGATGAGGCACAGGTTTTGAAAGAAAAGATTATGTGTTCCTTGTTTGAAAAAAGGACAAAAAAGAAGAACATTTTAAACATTTTTATTTAGTCAAGTAATTGCAAAATATTCAAAATTCTATATAACACTATCTGCTACTTGGCATTGTTTGAATCACAGTGATGATTCCAATAATCTTTTCTTAACTTAGCCTTTTGTTAGTTGCTTTGGATTTGCTGAAGAAGAACAAAGGAACTGGTAAATTATAAATATTGAAGACGTAGTGATGTTATAAAAGTAAGCAGTATGGACTGCAAACACAACCTTTACCAGCTCTCAGAATAGCAGAGACATTTCCCTCGGCTGAATTACACAAAGTGCTGTTACTGCTTCATGTCAACTACTACTTGCGGTTATTGGCTCATTCTGCCTAATGATAGAAATTCAGGAGGAATTCAATTTTGTTATATCCATTTTAACCATTAAAATAATTCATCATTATATGTGTAATGGTCATCAGACTCATATACTCATTCATCATACACAAAGTGTACAATAGTCCATGTATTTCAATAGACCCAGCAAGAAGATTGAAATTGACAAGGCATTGTATCTTGTGAGAATAATGATAATTTATGACCTTAGACTGTCCCTCGAGAATCAGACTTGGAATAAGGAATTGTTAGCCCTCTGGAGATTATTAGATTATAACTCATAATATTCTCATCACTGGCTAGAGTGGCCAGAACTGCTGGGCCTTCAGCAATATCTGGGCGATCTAGTTTACCTCTTCCTTTTCGAAAATATATATTTAATTCCAATCAAGAGAGCTCTGTATGAGAAGTACCATAAGTTTTTTTTTTAAACTCGCACACAATTGTTTTCTTTTGTTCATTTCTATGTAGCCCTCTTACAGCAGCTCCACAATGATTTCCATAAATGGGAACATCATTAAAATTCACTTAGAATGCAGAAAGATAGTGCAGCTCCCATTCAACATATGGACTGTTACTGCATGTGAGATGAGGGAGGGGACAGAAGAATTATTATGAAGTGTGCCGAAATACAAAAATGAAATAGGCATCATTTCCACCTAAGTTTTCATGAAAGAATCAAGCTCTAGCCTCACTTTTTTCATGAAAAAACAATCACTTTTCTTCTTTAATTAGCTGTGGATTTGGCAAAGCTTTCTCCACATGTTTGGGTAAGGACCTTCAGGGTGGAACAGGATGCAGTCAGGAAATATTTGTAAAGGAAAATAGCTTGGACAAAAAGCTAGTGGCTCTGACAAAAGACAGATGGTGCTACTAATAAGACTCAAGTAGACAGAAAGAGAGATTGTTCTTAGAAGGCTCCATCAATTAAAACCAAGGACTAGCTTTTGTTGCCTGTAACAACTGTTTTGCAGATTTCTAGACAAAAGTGGCACAATCAAAGTAAACATTAGCCTTGTTCAAAGCCTGCTAATGTTTCCATATTGTACACCAAGTTGCATTTCTGCATATAAATCTTATTTACATTTTAAGCATATTACATTGATCCTGCTTGCTACTTTTTATATAAGTCTTTCTTTGTTCTGCTTTTCTTTTGATATGCTGGCAGGGATCTTGAGAATTGTCGTGCAAAACATATGGAGTTCAAACAAACAGTTGAAGAACCCAGATGTGATAGGCTTCGATTCCATTTTCCATCACACCTGGATGGAGAAGTGTTGAAGAAAGCCAGAATTAGGGCTGCGTGAGGCAGGGAGGAATTACTGTGAACTTGTGTTTTGGATTCAACTCATTTTGTCTCATTTACAGCACAGAGGTCATGCGTTTCCCTTTACTGAAGCATATCACACTGGGTGAGACACCTCATTTGGTTCTTCAGCTAGCTAGCAATGGTCTTCTGCACACGTCGCACACATGTTGTACACATGCACAGAAGTTTATTTTGTTGTCTAGTTGTCTTTAGAGAGTAGAAAGACTGCATGGATACCAGAACACTTCAATTAGGATTATGTAATACAATTATATAATTTTATGAGGAAGTCTTCTTTGTGCTAGATGCCTTACTAAGGGCTGTGGTGGCGCAGTGGTTAGAACGCAGTACTGCAGTCTATTTCTGGTGGCTGCCGGCTGCCTGAAATTTGGTAGCTCAAATCTTACCAGGCTCAAGGTTGACTCAGCCTTTCATCCTTTCAAGGTCAGTAAAATGACGACCCAGATTGTTGGGGGCAATATGCTAACTCTTAGAGAGGACTGTGAAGTGGTATATAGCGACTTGCTATTGCTACTTAGGAAATAACATAGTGATAGCAAATATTCAGTTACTGGCCTAAGGGATTGCAATGTGTTCTCCATCATTATGAAGCAAGAGCAAGTTAAGTAAGAATCTGAAGTTCACATGTCAGAGGTGGAAAAGAAAAAGAGAACTAAAATGGGAGAGGAAGGAAATAAGAAAAGATCTGGGAATCGTTCCAAACTAGTAGAATGCACATGACATAACATCATGCAAAGGAGAACTTTTAGGCAAGAAAAGGAGAAAGAAGTGCAAAGTTTTCCTACTCACTATTTCACTCAGAGTCTGTTCTGTCCCATGCTCCAAACACCCGGATCGACACCAGTTAAAGGTATAGTATAGTTTTTAATTCAAACCAAACTTAAGAAGCATTTTTT
>JANHJO010001980.1:28256-43786 GCA_032468235.1 Pseudoxyrhopus heterurus | reverse complement strand
TGGACACTCTCTAGGTGTATGGATAAATTTATGGATTTCCATAAATCTCAGGAATGGCCATGTGGCTGGGAATTATGGAGGTGAAATTGTCGATGTCTGGAGAGTGCTCTTGAAGAAAGTTGAATTTATAATTTAAAAAAATCAATTCTCAATTCATTTCAATAGGGAAAGGAAAAACTATAAATCACAGGCTTTGGTCTTATATTCAGAATGTGAATTTCATTAAAAATACAAACATGAGTTTTGAATACCAAGATTTTCATTTTGAAATTTAAATTTTTTTAAAGGAAAAAAATGTTTTGAAAGAAAAATGCCACACATTTCCTTTATATTTTTATTTTGGTGCCAGCATATTTCTCTTTAGCAGACAGAAAGATATTTGGGGTTATCACAATACAACCAAAGATTTCACAATCCTCTAAAACATGCAATAAATGTTTTTATTCTTGAAATATGAGATGGTTGTAGTACTTTTCATGTGTTGTGAACTACAAGTTCTAACATCTATCACCACTGTCAGTGGTGATGCTTCTGGGAAGATTAGTTTACAAATGAAAGCAAATATATGAATCCCAGGATAATGTTGCAGGATCCAATCGGGGTCAGTCACCAGGTGTGGCAGATGTGTCTCCAGATTTTGCTAACCTAATCTTGTAGGATCCAATCTGGGTCAGTCAGTGGGACCAGAGATTTAGTCTTCTGAGCTTTCGGACTCGTGCTGGAGCCCATCTTCAGGGAATTTCTTTCTCAACCTCTGGTCCCGGTATTAGTTTAGTAATATCTGGAGTCACATCTGCCATAAAGGGGGGGGGGGAAGCTTACATTTCACTTTATTTTTGGTAAATGATGCTGAATCAGTACAATCAACACAAAACTTAATGCCAAGCAAAAATACAATTAGTGCTGTACTCGTTAAACTAGGAATAGAACAGTTTCTTCCCAAATGCCATCACTCTGCTAAACAACTAATTTCCATAACACTGTCAAATTATTACTATTATCCTTCTCATCCTTCCTAGTACCCATCTCTCCTCACTTATGACTATACCATGTTGCTTGTATCTTTATCTATATTATTTTTATACCATGTTGCTTGTATCTTTACAATTGCTGATATTAATCTAGGTTTCCTGTGATTTAGAAATAGCAAACCTACAGCCAGCAGAATTAATAATTACTGATAATAGAATAATATGAATAATTCAAAGGAGAAATTTAATCTTGCCAACACTGAGAACAAAGAGACATTCCCCAAGGGTTGAGTGTGACCAGTTTGAGGGTCTTCCTCATTCACCGAAGAAACCTCTATTATTGCTGCAAACAGTACTATCTGCAAGGACAATTTAGTTTAGTTTAGTTTATTGTCATTGCCCCTTGTACAACGAAATTAAATGCCATCTTCAGTGTACATTATAACTATAAAAATAAAACACAAGCACACATCCTTCGCATTCCATACAATTGAATTGAAAACCCAATATTACATTAATATTGCACTATACAGTAGAATTCAATATAGTTACTGCTCTGGGATAGAAGCTGTTCTTCAGCCTATTTGTCCTTGTTTTTATTGTCCTGTACCGTCTGCCAGATGGTAGTAGTTCAACAAAAAAAAGGGAGTGCCCAGGATGAGATGGATCTTTAAGAATGTTTTGAACTTTCTTAAGGCAGCGGCAGCTATAAAGCTCTTCCAAAGAGGAGAGAGAGCAACCAATGATCCTCTGGGCAATGATGTTAACCCTTTGGAGTGATGTCCTATTTGCCACTGTGTAATTGGCAAACCATACACAGGGGCAGTAAGTTAAAATATTGTCTATGGTGCAGCGGTAGAAGATCATCAGAAGTTTTTCATTCAGTTGTTGTTTCCTGAGAAGTCTCAGGTAGTATAATCTCTGCTGGGCCCTTTTGACCAGTGCTGCAATGTGACTGCCTTAGGTCAGGTCCTCTTATGATAATACCTAGAAACTTAAAACTGGCCACTTGCTCCACTCCATTGATAAGCAATCTCCATTGATAAGCAAGGGCTGGATGTCTGATCTATTCCTTCTATAGTCCTCTATAAGCTCCTTGGTCTTACTGGTGTTAAGGACCAAGTTATTGTCTCCACACCATGAAAGCAACCGGTCCACCTCATCTCGATAGCTTCTCTTAGTTCCAAATTTAATTAATTTGAAGGTAAGTGTGAAGATTCTGTTTAGTCCATTTACTTATGGATCTTATTCATGCTGTACAGGAAAATGAGGAATCCTAGCAAATAAAAATAAACTCCTTCATGACTTGTCTGAAGCTGGGGTTACAGTTTTGGTCCTGAAATATCCAAGTTCTATAAGCCTCCTTTAAAACATGTTATAAAATTGTTTTGAAGATCCTGACTTATTTGGGAGCAATCAGTTACTCTTCTAGATTCGGACTTAACAGTAAATTATCTCTCCCTTTTTCGTGGAGGAAGGAGAAAAGAAGGCAAGAACAGAGTAGGGATAGAGATGATGGATAGGAATAAAGTAGAGTGGAGAGGAGAGTGGAATGGGAATGGAATGGAGTGGAGTGGAATTTTATGGTCAGGTTTAGGCTTGGCACTGGTGAATTTACTGCAAACCAAGGAAGGAAAACAACAATGGCCTTTGATTACCTTGGGCCTTATGTAGTGCTCTGGTTTTTTAAGCCAGAAAGCCATCTCAGTTGCAATGTGCAATCTGGCCCAGGTGCAGGGAGAATGGAAAGGCCTAAATATTGTACCTAGTGTTTGCTAAGAAGCAACACCTGGCTATTTTTCATGTTTGTTTAAACTGCCTATTATGTCAACAAGAAATGAAAACTATCTTTTTGAAAATGAAATGGGATGCTTGATGTTGTAATATGGTCACAGAGGATTAAGAATGATTTCATATATTTATTTGATTTCCTACCTTTCCTCTACACGTTTGAGGACACAGATAGAGAGCATTTATCCTCCCATAACAACAACCCATGAGATATATTGAATTGCAAGAGTGATTCTAAATCACCCTATTAGCTTTCATGGCTCAGGCGGATCTTGAATCTCTCCCTACTCAGTTCCTAGTCCATCACATTCATCACTACATTACAGAATCCCCAGCAGAAATCATTGCTTTTCCCTATTCCTTGTTAGCTTCTTAGGAAGCTTTGCTTACCTAAGAATATTTCCATAACGATCCTTTCCAACTTGTAGGACTAGTAATTCTTTTCTTCTACATAAAATATACTGTGAAAATGTAAGGACTTATGCTAAGGTTTCAGAATGTCCGCGCATGCGCATTGAGGGTCGCTTCAGAACGCGACCATTTCGGTTCACGCTCGCAGTCCGGGAACGGATTGCAGGCGCAAACCGAGGTTTGACTGTAGTAGGAAGAAGAAGGCTAAGATTAAAATGGCTGAAGGCTCTAGTTTGGGAATCCCATAGTGATGGCAATGCCATCTGTTGAAATGAAACAAGGACAGAAATAGAACCCAAGAAGAGCTGTATTATACAAAAGCACCATCCAAGCTCTGTTTTGCAAATTCATTTTATCTGGAAGTTCAGTGCTTCCAGAGAAGAAGGGCAGACAATTGGTCTTGAGCCATAGTTCGAAAGACTGATTTCCTACATATGTTGGTAAGGTGAAGTGTTGATCTGCAGCAAAGAAATAATAGCAATAGTAATTAGACTTATATACCGCTTCACAGTGCTTTTACAGCTCTCTTTAAGCAGTTTACAGAGTCAGTATATTGCCCCCAAACAGTCTGGGTCCTCATTTTACCCACCTCGGAAGGATGGAAGGCTGAGTCAACCTCGAGCCTCCAGTTAACAGTGCCTGGTTTGATAGAAGAATTCTGAATTTTCCATTCATATGTTTCTCAATCTAGATATCTGGTTTCTGACAACTTAAACAAAGATTGATTTCTAGGTTTGTTGGATTGCAATTTCTATAAAACACAGCTAAAGTACAGGAGGTGGGGTCTTTTTGAATTGAAAGACAAATTTTAATTTCAAAACCTTGTCATGGGACACTGACAAAATGGCTGCTTCTTGTGAACTCTTGCCCATGCACATAACAATTGCTATAGTATGGGTATTCAGGTCACAAAATAGCATTTATGAGAAAGCAGATAGATTGGACTGTTCTGAGTCTCATACTCTAATCTTGCAAGATGGTCATTATTGTCTCAGATTACCTTTATCCATTAACAGTGCAAAGTGCACCATTGAAGACACCAAACATTTTTTATTCCTAAGAACTATAAAAAGGTTTTGTGGAGCCCACAGGCATATCTGTAAATATTGACAAAATTACAGCCTGATGTTTTGCTTAGCACAAGACCTTTTTTAAACCCCCAAAAAGGAAAGTTAGATCAGGATGAAAATGACTACTTGCATCCCAATGGTTCCCCATGGATTGTTTTTGCCATTGTCTTGCAAAGCTTTGGAGGAACAACAACAACAAAAAATCCATTGATAGCAAATGAGTAAAATATTTTTTGTTTCTTTCCACAGTATATCCATTCATCTGGCATAATTCACAGAGTAAGTAAAACTCTTCAAGCTTTCCTTTTTCATATGTTTAGATATTCTTGTAGAAAGATTCTCTTCAATCACATATCCATATATAATGCTTGGAATTTTTATACTGAAATATACAAAGAAAGATAACATTTATTTGCAGAATTTCAATTATTGATTGAAAAAGTCTTTGCTGTTTTAATGAGAATTTGATAATGTATTCCTTGGGTTCTTTGATGTACTGTTTGCAAAGTCACAGCTTAAATGCAAATTAAACTGTATCCTTCAGGAATTATTACAATAATCATTTCCAATTCAGTATAAACACAAATAGTACATTTTCCTTTGTGATTGATTAAAAGGAGATCAGGATGTTTGGATGCTTGTAATATTTTCATTTTGCTCAGTGGAAATGTTATAGTAATGTATGTGCATACACCTGTTTGACTTTGGATTTTTTTAAAATACTTTGCTTCCTCCCTTGGCTTCTGTAATTGTTCAGTCACTGCCAGAGAAACTTCTGATCCCTTGAGTATCAGTCCCTATGTTCATATTTGGCAACACATCAGCCCATTTGCATTCTGCGCCATTGTTTGTCTTGAACAACTAAAAAAAATGCCTGCCTTTGAAATAAATACTTCCAATTACAAATGAATTCAGTTTTAGATTTCTTGTTTTAAACGTCTTTATAGGATTTAAAACCTGGAAACCTGGCAGTTAATGAAGACTGTGAGTTGAAGGTAAGAAACTGAATGCGCTAGTGGCTTTTTCATAAATAAATACTGGGGAATCTGGAATTATGTCAGATACAGCTAATGCGAAAAGCATTTTAAAAATGAGAACAGGTTGCAGTCTGTAGCACTATTGTGTGAAGTAACAGACTGTTAATGTTTGTGTGCCTGGATTAACTGCAGATTTCCTGACTAAGGGTAGACTCTGAAACATTGCACACTATGTAAGGATCATTGCTTGTAAAAGAAGTTTGTTAACATTTTTCCAGAAGCTTAAGCTTGAATGTTTTCATAGATAATTATTGGATTTCATCCCATTGTTTGTAAGAAGCAGAATCAAGTCCTTGTCTTCTACAAAAGACCATTTGTCTTTTACAAAAGGTATCTTTAATTAAGCTGTGGAAAATAAGATACAAGCTGGAAACATAGTATGCACTCCTATATTGGGGTAATGGGAATAAAACGCTGACTAGACAATCCAGGGCTTTTGTAAAGCTTTCATTTAGACAAGTGAGCATCTTAAGGCTCAGTTGATGGAGTTCATGTAAAAAGCTTCAAGAATTAAATTATTTTTGAGTTAATATTGTTAGTATGGATTGGCTGAAGCTACAAGCAGTTCAGTATGATCTTCAGTTTGGGTCTATGGTACAACCATAGCTGGTTATTGAGTTCAGGATTTGTATGAATTCATGGCAAACAGACAATATTTCTAACAAGCAACAATCCCTAGTACAGCATATTCAGGCAACATAAATTGTTTAAGTTTTGTTAGAGCATCATGGCTGTGCTTAAATAGGTATACTGTTTTTTTAAAAAAATATTCCGACAGAAAAAGAGGAATAAAACAGAGGGTTAGAAGTAGAGTATTTTCATGGAAATCTTGTAGCAAAATCCTCTGAACATATGCAAAGCTTCTTACCTGCCATCTGTTAAATTGCAACTTTAATATAAGAAAGCAATTACAGATAGTCCACAATTTATGGCTAGTTATTTAATGACTGCTCAGTCATTACAGCCTTGAAATGGGTGCTTTAGAGATCATAAAGCACTTCCTGCCATAATAAAATGTCACACTGCTCTCCCATCGCATGACTGCATTTTGAGCACTTGGCAACCTGTTCACATTTACAACCGGTTGCCAAATGTCCTGAAATTGTGATCGCCGTTTACAGTTTTCTCTGCCAGCTTCCCCAGCGTTGGGAAGCACCCAGCATGACGGGGGGAGATCAAGCTGAGAGCTAGCCTGGAATCACTGCACAACCGCGAAAGGGCCAACCCTCCCTGAGTTCCTTGGAGCCTTGTCTAATGGTTCCCTAGAGTAGGCTGCTAGACCGAGGAGATTCCCATATTATAGACAACATAATAAAGTAGTTAACTCAGACTCTGCATGTGTGTGTCTAGTTGTTTGTGTCTAATACCCAGAAAGTTAATAAGGGACGTTTGCAAATGGAAGTTATGTTGGATTTCAGGTCCATTCCCCTAGTGTGCAGAGGGACTTTCCCTCCCTCTATGCAGGGAGGAAAAAGCCTTCCACTACACTGGAGTAATGGTCCTCAAATCTGGCAAAACCTTAGCATTCTCATGATCGTTCTTCCTGGCCTGGGCCCTCTCCTGTCTCCACCATGCCCTGGAAGCCCAAGCCCCTGCACTCTGCTTAATGACCCAGACTGTTGCTTAACAGCTGCAAGTGGGAGAACCAGGATTGCAGTAAGTGAATAAAGTAGTCACAAGATATCCCAAGCAACAAGATTCCAGGTCCATTTGTAGTTGTAAGTGGAAGATTACCTGTAAGTGCTTTATTTCATTTTTTCACTTTTAAAAACATAACAATTTAATGTAAAAAAAAATGCATTGAGTTGGATCCACATGTTGGTACATGCAGTAATGAGTAGTGAGATTGATTTTCAAATTGTATTTCCATTAACTTTGGGCATAGTATCCCTGAACTCTATGTAATGCTTGGAGCCAGAGGTCTTTGACCCTTTGCGTGGCATTTTGGAGTAGCTGATAATGGGGGAAGAAAAGCTGTTTCTGCCAGGTACATTGTCATGGCCTACAGTAAGCTCAAAGCTTTATCAGTAGCTGTGAATATATGAATAATAAGCTGAATTCATGTGGTTTCAGTTTTCTGCCTTTGTGATTATATAATGTAAAAAATAATTCCTGTGAACTGGGATTTCCACTTACTACTGTCAGGAAAAATGTAATATGTCGAACTTGTGTTTATGATGTTTGAATAAATAGCATATAATGAATAGGCCTTTGAGATTCTAATCATTACTTGCAAAAATGTTATTTAATATGAACAAGGCTACAAAATCCAAATAACAATTTGCATTCCTCTAAAGCAAGGGTATCATTTCATTGCAATCAATTATTTGGATAATGTAAGTTGAATGGAGGTGATGAGAAAATATAGGGATATGAGAAATAAGTATTTTAGCAGTGTGAAAGAAATGTAATGTAGCCTGTTGGACATCTCTGTTCACTATTTTCAAGGGAATAGGGAACATTTTTAGGGAAATGTTTAGGGATATTTTCTAATATGAACAAATCTCATTCCAATTCAAGGTTTTTATGACAATTCTAGAAATGAAAATTTATTATATTTTGTCTATTATATTTTGTCTTCCTCTAAAACAGATTTTAGATTTTGGGCTGGCAAGACATACAGATAGTGAGATGACTGGCTATGTGGTTACTAGGTGGTATCGAGCCCCAGAAGTTATACTTAATTGGATGCATTATACACAAACAGGTAATTTTTGTATTTGCTAGAAACTGTTTTTCTGTGCTGTAACCACTGATTATATAATTTTATCAGTTCTATTGCAAAAGAGTGGCAGCTTTATAAAAACTACCTTGTGATCTCTTTGTAGACCAACTGAAAACTCAGTTTTATTTACAGAGATATTGAATAACATTGCAAAAAAATTTAACAACAGGTAGTGTAGCTGTTTGCATATTAATTTCTATAACGTTTCTAGAGGGAAACCTCTTAGTTCTAGTCATCTGCAGGACATCAGGTAGGTTTCTGAAATTTTTGGGTTTCAAGGCTTTGCCATTTCTGCAATGTCTGACTTCACTTGTCTGGTTTTCCTATTCAGCCATTCTTAACATTGGCCCCTTACTATAGGGACTTGGAAGCCAAGTAGCTATATGTAGCTCCTGAAAACTCTGCTACAAGCACTCTTTATTTACCAATCATTTGTTCAGCGACCATTTGAAGGTACAGTAGCGCTAAAAAAGGAGACTTACAACTGATTCTGAAAGTTTTGTCAGGACCCAGCATCCTCGCACTCGTGTGATTTGCACCTGGCAACTGGCTTGCAGTTACAATGGTTGCAGTGTTCTGCAGTCACATGATTACCATTTGCAACCTTCCTTGCTGGCTTCCCACAAACAAAGTTCCATAAGCAAAACCTCAAGTCTCTCTTCCTGGAGCAGCCACCACAAACCCCACCATGTTGCCTCTCACAAACCATCACACATCCTGCAGCCCAATTACCATCATTAAATGAAAACTACCTGTATTGCCTTTCAGAATCAGAATCAGAATCCTTTATTGGCCAAGTGTGCGTGGACACACTTGGAATTTGTCCTTGGTGCGTATGCTCTCAGTAAACAAAAGAAGAAAGGAAAATAAGATAAAATAAGTACATTAATAAGATACAACACTTAGTGATAGTCATAGGTTACTAGTAAGCAGTCAAATCTTCATACATGTATTCTTATGTCAGATCCATGTATCATCATTGTGATTACCTAAGATCTCTCCCACAATTTCCTCCTCCCTCCTCCCCCTCTCCTGCAGACTTAGACCAACAATTATTTTCTCTGTGCTAATTTTGAGTATTAATTACTATATTAATTATTTAATTATTAGTTACTACTGATTGCACTTCTGACAAGGGAAGCTGGTACCTCCAGAAAACCCATGTTGCAATAATAAGCCAACTATAGAAGTTTTATTTTTATTTTTTTTAAACAATAGCCCACTGATTCATAGAACTCACTGGACCTGGGTTTTTTTCAGTCTAACATAAGATTTATGAGCAGATAAAATGGAAATGATACTATATCATGCTGAGCTCCTTACATGAAAATTTAAAATGTAATAATGAGCTGGCACGACAGCTTTGATTTGGATCATACCTAGCTGCTTCATCAATGCTAAAGAACAGAAACTTTGAAAGAAAGAAGATGTCTGTAGTTTAGACCGTCAATATTCTAAAAAAGCATTCAATGAACTATTGAAATTGCAGAAATAGAACGCACATTTTCAGTTACAAATAACAAAACACTGATTTTGTGCTGTTGCTTTCTTTTTAAAGATTTTGTTGTTGATTGATGAGCTGAATTTAGATGCTGCTCACACCAATTTAATGGGTGCATTTTCTGTGTTTCAGTGGATATCTGGTCGGTGGGGTGTATAATGGCTGAGATGGTAACAGGAAGGGCCCTTTTCAAGGGCAATGATCGTATCCTTTCTTGATGAATGTTTCACATTAAGTTGGAGAAATATGCAAAAATTCAGGTATCAAAGTAAGTCACTTCGTAATCACTTCAAGTGAAAAATGATCAGTTGAGCTATTTACCTGCAAACATCAAGCCAGCTTTGGAGGTCTGTAGCTTTGCCAGAAAATTGCAAGATTAATAATTTGTCACAGCTCATAGCAATAGCATCTAGGGTTATATACTACCCCATAGCACTTTATAGCACTCTCTGGGCAGTTTACAGTGAAGAAGCATATTGCACCCAACAATCTGAGTCTTCATTTTACCGATCTTGCAAGGGTGGAAGACTCTACCCCTGTCAGGATTGAACTCCGGGCTGTGGGCAGAGTTTGCCTGCAATACTGCATTTTAACTACTGCTCCACCAAGGCTCTATTTTAATTAAATTAAATATAATTAAATGCTGGTTGAAAGTCACATTTTTGGTTCCAACATTTGGCATGTAGGATTGCATTTTAGTTTATTTTATATGTGTTGATGCAGCTAACCTTTGAGTTTATTTATTTTTTAACTGTCATGGACATTTTTAGAGGCTCAAAATGAGTTATGAAGAATCAATGTTTAAAGACAAACATAGCTTTTTATCTTCAAAATTTGGAAGATGAGATCATTGATACTAGTTTAACAAAGAAAGAAATCTAAAATTTTAATGTAGGTATGAAAGCCTGAAAACACTCAATGAGATGACCAAAGGTGTGGTAAAAAAAAACAAAAGTGAAGATGACCCATTAATTTGAGGAGTATCCTTGTAGTTGTTAATTCCTAGCCAACTGCTGGTAGTTAAAAAAGTATATGAAGTATATATGTTACATGCTTTGATTTCAACAGTAAGAAAATCAGATTAATTATATCATTTTTTAATAACATGGTGGCTGAATATTTGATTCCTGACTTTGACATTCAGATCTGGACCAGCTTACAGAAATTATGAAAGTTACTGGCACACCAACTCAGGATTTTGTTCAGAAACTACAAAGCCAAGATGTAAGTTGCTGCTTTAGCAAATTTACATGAGCAGGTTCAGAAATAGAAATCTGAGTGCCTTGTGATAGGGTGAACTCCTGCTAACTTCTACCATCTCCTGCCCACCTAGCAATTCAAAAGTATGCAAAATGTGAATAGATAAATAGGTACCACTTCGGTAGGAAGATAACAGCGTTCTGTGCACCTCAGTGTATAGTCATGCTGTCCACACGACCACAGAAGCGTCTTCGGACAATGCTGGCTCCCTCGGCTAAGAAACAGAAATAAGCACCGACCCATAGAATTGGACATAACTGGAAAAGGGAATCCTTTACGTGTGTGTGTGTGTATACCCATTTGCAAGATTTATGATTTGCCTGCATCTGTGGTCTGAGAAAACAAAATCAAATTATCTTCAATAGAAATTATTGAAAGTCAGCAAATTGAGTATGAATTAATTTAGGAATTTCAGATCCAGAGTGAACTCATATCTAATTTGTTCACGTATTCCATAAGTAGATTTTTTCCCATATATTCACCAGGAATAAAACCCAGTTTGATGGTATCCAATTCTTTTTCTTTGTTTCATTTCTTGAATTCATAAACAATATCCAGTGATCTTTGTGTCTATTCATTTTAAGGCGAAAAATTATATCAAAAGCCTTCCACAAGTACAGAAAAAAGATTTTGCTGCCATTTTGAAAAATGCAAACCCTTCAGGTAAGTTAAATATTGATGGATGTAGTATATTAGAAAATTGTGTGATATCAGGATAGTAAACAGGCTGGCTTATCTTCTATCCTCTTACAAAAACTTTCAGGATTTTTTTTTTTTTGTGCCCTGTGAAAATTTCATTATTTTCTCAATAATTTCTTCATAATTGTCAGATTATCTGGCTAATAAAGGTCAGCTTTTCCTGCTATATACACTGTATTATAAATTACAATTCTTTTGAGCATCTGCTCTTTGAACTACATGATATCTAGAACAGGGGGGTCAAACTTGCAGCGTCATGTGGTCATGTGACATATTGCGCCTTTTCTTCCCTTTGTTAAAATGGGTGGGCGTAGCCAGTGCGTGACACATCCGATCCGTGGGCTGCGAGTTTGACACTCCTGCTCTAGTAGATGCAGAACTTAACACAAAATATTAAGTATATGCTTCATCTATTTCCAGAATGTTTGTCCTTAAACTTCCTTTCTGATTTGTTGATCCAGCTGTGAACCTTTTGGAAAAGATGCTGGTGTTAGATCCAGAGAAGAGAATAACAGCAAGTGAAGCTTTGGCACATTCTTATTTTGAAACCATTCATGATCCTGACGAGGAAAACAAAGCAGAGAAATATGATGACACCTTTGACAACATGGATCTGCCCCTGGATGAATGGAAGTGTATGTTTGGAATTATTGTGTTGAATAGCAATCTTCTAATGATGATGAGATTGGTGTAGGAAACCTTATCTACATTCTTCAAACAGATTTTTACATATTTTAATTAAAATATAATTCAGGGGAACTGAAGAATCTGCTGCATTAAATAAGACACATAGAAATACTTCTTTGTCCTTGCTGTTCCATTCTGTCTCTTTGACCTATATTATTTCCTCTCCTCCAATTAATTTTCTAAACTCTTAGACAAATGTCTTTTTTACGTTCAGTTCTACAATAGACTTGAATACACATGGGTGGGCAAGAAATGAGACAACAGCACGGAGAAATGTAAATAGCTATGAAAGCTTCTATAAGCAGAAATGGCATGGTATAAATTTAATTGTAATTACTAAAACTGCCCTTATCATGAGGGGAAAATATTTGCTGACAGCATTCTGTAAATTTTGCATTATGCATTGGGAATTAATTGGGGAGATTTTTTTTTCCTGTCCTCATGTGTTTTAATCAGACACTCATAGTCATTGAGGTGGCTAAATTCTTTCAGAGTCTTACAAGGTTATGTGTGCAAGCAATTCACTTCCATACCATGAAAATCATCAACTATTTTGTGTATCAGATGGCTTTTAAAGTGCCGTAGTAAGATCAAACTGGCTCTTTTTCTGAGAATCGGTGAAGGAAGAGGAAGGGGAATTGCACCCTTTTGATTTGTAGTTATTGCATGCTTAAAATTTTGTACACCGCCCTGAGTCCTTCGGGAGAGGGCGGTATATAAATTCTGTTAAAATAAATAAATAAATAAATAAATAAATAAATAAATAAGTGATTCTGGATGGTTTACAACAAAATATATGCATATGCATATATAGATATGCATCCCATCATATAGGCGCGCGCGCGCACACACACATACACACACACTAGTGTGTACTCACTAGTACAATCCTATTAAAGACTAACTATAGAATACTCCCAAAACCAGGAGGCTCAAACAAGCCAGTTCTTTTGTCAGGATTAAGCCTGTTTCTTGCCATCCAGGCCAACATAGCTTCCAAGTATTGGATCAGATCTTTAATGATGTTTTGTTGGCTAAGAAATTTTCCCACCCTTATTTTAGATTAAGAAATACAATCATGTAGATCTGAGAGTGATGAAAATAAGTTAGGAGAATACAGTAACAACAGCACAATTGTACTCTTTGCCACCTTTAACAATAAAATATATTCAAAAAGTCCTCCAAGAGAAATTCTCTCTACCAAAGCAAAGAAAGAAAGAAAACAAAAAAAAAAGGCAAGTTTCAGGGATGTGCTCATTCCTCTATTTTGTGTTGAAAAAGGTCCCTTTACAGTGTTTAAAGATCATCCCTCGATGGATGCTTTATCTGAAAACAAGTTAGCTTTCATTCTTTGGTAACCCAAGGAAGCCCAGGAATATAAACTGTTAATTTGTTTTGAGGAGAGATATTGTCACCTAGGCAAAAGTTATAGTCTTCATGCATGAGCCTAATTACCCAGTTATCAATTTATCTAGATTCTTGCCCAACCTGCAAGATTTATCTGTGCGTGTTTTAATCAGTGGTTCTTCAATGTGATAAGACATAAAGTTTTCTTCAGACATTTTACCAAGTAAAATTCTTCAGACAACTTCACCAAGTAATCCAGCTAGATAATAATAAAACAAAGTCATGAAAGTCATTCTCTTATGTGCCCATTATTTCTATTACAAAGGGCCTTGTTCCAATTGGGAGCTGAAAAGAGAGGCAATGTGTCAATACACAATTCTTGACATTAATACATTCACTTTTTTATTTTAAAAAATCATCACGTTCCCCCCAATGATATTTTTCTACAATGAAAAATGCCCGTTTCTTCATTTGTAAAATATATAACTAATTTTTGTGTAAATGTCTGAGTTTTGTACACAAAAGAAAACATAGCATATCTGATCCATGAAAAATTAGCATTAACAACTTTTTAAAATTATACATTTATTTATTGCCAGCTTACATCATTAATAGGAACTTCCTTATTCATTATTTTTTAAAAAAGGTAGCCACTTCTTCAGTTCATTATAAAATCTATGCCAAAATATTTAAAAGTTCAGTTTAGCAGCTTCTGAAGATTCGCAGATTCCTTTGCTTTGCTTTAATTAGTCTTTCTCTTCATCTATATTACTTTATATCCATCAATGTATCCCTACCTGTACTTTCCAAATACTTCTTTGGCTAGTCCTCTGTTGGTAGGAGATAAATATCTTTCAGTTTGATGAGCTGTCTAATAATTGCAGCAATTAATGTATTCACAAGAAGTGATTTTTACAACTGCAGAATTTTCAATAGAACTTTGATTCAAAATTGCATTTAAAGAAACTAATCTTTATTAATCCCACTAATATTTGGATTAAAAAGGTAAATACACTAATCTGCTGATAAATGATTTTTTTAAAAAAATTAAAAGCTTAGTAGAGAAGTAGCCTACATTTGTCACTATGATTCAGTTATCTATGATGTCCTAACTAAAGACACAAGGATAATAGGATCATATCACATCACATCATCTGGGTGCTAATTATCAGCTTAGCTCAGACAGGAAAGTGCTGTTTGTACACCTTATTATCTCCGACCAGCATTTTTCTCTCTTATCTCCAAGACTTTGTTGTCTGAAATGACTGTGCTGTCTGGTCAATATGCTTTTGAAAGTTTAGTACAATCATTTTCAAACTTTCAGTTTCCAGAAATAATCTTTATGCTATCCCTTTTCTGAATGTATGTCATAGACAGCATGCATCAGACCAAAGCTTAAATTACATTCCTTAGAATGCCTTTCTGTCACAGTGCAGAACAACTGCTTTTGATGAAGATTGTCCTAACTTTAACAGAAATGCTATGGCAATGTAAGGGATTGAGGCATAAAAGTGTCTTCCCTGATTATCTGAAGCAATACCATTCCACCAACATAGTTGACTAAAGTGGACTAAAACAAAAAAGACCAAGACTTGCACTGGAGAGTCTCTAAGTGATTTGGAGTTAGTCATTCTTTATGAGCCCAGCATACCTCACTCACTGTGTTATTGTTGTTGAGAAAAATGAAATAATTGAGTATATACAGAGTAGGATAGGGTAGGGTAGGGTAGGGTAGGGTACGGCAGGGCAGGGCAGGGCAGAACAGAACAGAACAGAACAGAACAGAACAGAACAGAACAGAACTTTATTATCACTTTAAATGTACACTAATCAGCATACATTAAAATTTTGTTGCAAGATAACCATTATACATATATACACATGCACACACGTATGTGACATATATAAACATCACAGTCTAGTTTGTTGAAATATATATATATATATGCCAAAAGGAAGGTAGCAATCTGGTGGACACCAAGGGAGCTAGCCGTCTGCAAGCACACAGGTATTCACATTGATTTCCTCAGT
>JANHJO010001979.1:41068-52037 GCA_032468235.1 Pseudoxyrhopus heterurus | reverse complement strand
CAGCCGATTCCTCCCTCTCCTCCAACACTGTCTCCATATCTCCTTCAGAGTCGGAATCGGCTGCCAGATCAGCAGCATGCTGTGGAACCACAACAATAACTGTCTGGTTTGGCTCTGCAACCAAACAAGACAGACACAGATTTCAACGATAATTAGAACTGCAGAAAAAACAATTGCTACAAAGCTGCCTTCCATGGAGGACCTGTATACTGCACAAGTCAAAAAGAGGTTTGTGAAAATATCTACAGACCCCTCACATCCTGGACATAGATTGTTTCAACTTCTACCCTCAAAACAACGTAATAGAGCATTGTATACCAGAACAACTAGACACAAAGACAGTTTTTTCCTACATGCCATTACTCTGCTAAACAACTAATTCCCACAACACTGTCAAACTATTTACTAAGACTGTATTACCATTATTCTTCTCATCCTTCCTATTACCTAATTCCTTCTACTGATGACTATAATCTTGTTGCTTGTATCTTTATGATTATATTGTTTTATTTAGTTTCCTAGTATGATTTTGATTGCTTATTTGGTATCCTATGACTATCACTAAGTGCTGTATCTTATGTATCTTATGATTATTGATGAATGTATTTTATGTATACTGAGAGCTTATGCATGGAAGACAAATTCCTTGTGTATCCAATCACACTCGGCCAATAAAGAAATCTATTCTATTCTGTTCTGTTCTGTTTTATTCTTATTCTTATTCTAGTCTATTCTAGATGTATGCATCACAGTCAACAATCCTGATTGATACTGGGCTGAGAAATATAATTATATGGCTAATTTTTTGGAAATATCCAAATTTGAAGAGTTACTTCTCTACAACAGAGTCTGAAAGTGAAAATCCTCCTTCTGCTAAAAGAAAC
The DNA here is from genome assembly GCA_032468235.1 of Pseudoxyrhopus heterurus. NCBI lineage: Eukaryota > Metazoa > Chordata > Lepidosauria > Squamata > Pseudoxyrhopus > Pseudoxyrhopus heterurus. The sequence continues at coordinate 51,153 of JANHJO010001979.1, read as the reverse complement.
AGTCTCCTATTTTTTTTAAACTGGAAAATTAACAATAAGAAAGCACCTTAAGTGAAATAAATTTATATTTCAGAATGAGGAAACTGAAATCAGATTAAAGAGGAACATACCATTTTCTTGTCCCAAATCAACCAGCTTCAAATAGCAGTATTTTAGAGTTACCATCTGAAAAGTAAGTCCAAACTATTGCAATTGGAGAAAAATGGTAGAAAGAGTACATTCACTCATACTAGTCTTAAACGTAGTTGGCTAGCTTGTAGCTTTGTCTTGTGAAACTACCCGGTTTGGTATTATTCAGTATCTTACACAAAACTCAAGACATCGGGTTAATTCAGTAAACCACATGATAGTTAACCATGAATTAGCTTTTTTGTCTTTTTCACCCAGAATATTCCAAATGCATGGCTTTCTCCCATTAAATTGACTAAATGGATGACACTTATTCATGTCACATCATTGCCAAATGATGAGAGTATGTTAATAATAAATTAACGTTGTAAATTTCCACATTTAGATATTCTGAAGGAAGCTTACTTAAGTTCTCACCCACACATTTCCTAAGGGTTACAATTAGTCCACACATAACTGCCTTCCTTCCAGATAATTACATCCTATTCTGTCTTCCTGCCTTACAATGTTTCTAGGTTCCTGACTACCCATGTGACATCCTTTACACCCACTCTCTAAAACACTATATAAATGCTTAACATACAGATGTATTTTATTCTCGCTTACTAAATTACTATTGCTGTTTCCTGATGCTATGCTAAATAAAGACCATCATTGCTGGTAATATCTTTGGTGTTCTGGTGTGCTGTTACTTGAGATGAGCACGATGCCACCCTCATCAACTTGATTGTCACCAGGTCATATGGTAGAAAATGTTCATTCTCTTTACCTCTTGCTCATGAATAGTTTGTCTATTTCCTCTATATCAGCGTTGTTGTTTTTCTCAAACTTGGCAACGTTAAAATGTGTGGATTTCAACTCCCAGCATGCTGACTTGGGACTTCTGAGAGTTGTTATCCACCCAAACTTAAAGTTGCCAAGTTTGCAAAACACTATTCTACATGGAATGTTTTGACTCTGAGATCATTTTCTTTTCTTAAACTACCTGACTTGTAAAATATTTCTCTCAATGTAAAGTTTGCGTCTTTTCTCTTGTACTGTTCAACGATCCAATAGAGGTTTAACAGTATAGTAATAGTAAATAAGAGTAAACAATATAGTAATCCAACAGAATACTTCTTTGAACTCTTCAATAGAAGTGGGATACTAGCCCACTAAGAGAGCTAGTTTGGTCTAGTGGTTAAATCACCAGGCTAGAAAACTGAAGACTGTGAAATCTAATCCTCCTTAGCCATGAAAACTAATTTCTGTATTTTGATGTTGTATAAAATAATGAGTAGTAGTGGCTCACTGGTTAGAATGTAGTATTGCAGGCTAATTCTACCAACTGCCAGCAGTTCGATTCTCACTTGTTCAAGGTTGACTCAGCCTTCCATCCTTCCAAGGTTGGAAAAATGAGGACCCAGATTGTCGGGGGCAATATGCTGCCTCTGTAAACCACTTAGAGAGGCTTCTGAAACACTGTAAAGTGATATATAAGTCTAAGTGCTATTGTTAAAACCATCTGGATAACCTTGGGCCAGTCACTATCTCTCAGCTCAATTCACCTCACAAGGTTGTTGTGGGGAAAATAGGAGGAAGAAGGTGTGTCAGATATATTCACCACCTTGAGTTATTTGTAAAAGTAAAAAGGTGGGATACAAATAAACAAAATAAATATTGTGCTTTCTTCTTTTCATAATTTCTTCCAAGCTTTGCCTCTTCATGTCAAGGCTGCTGCACAAATAGGGCTCTTGAACTTCATGCAACTATAATGGGTGGTGGTAGGTGTTGCACTAATAGCTCCACAATTTACATTCTGTTTCCAGAGCTCTGTTTTGTTTCTTCCTCTCGACTCTTTAAGAGCGAGTTCTCCCTCTTCAGTAGGTTCTGAGTTATTATTTATATGAGTTATGAGTTATTATATCCTTGCAGGCCCCACATTAGTAAGAACCTCTTTTGTTTCATCCTGTGATCTTCTCCACTGTTTTGCCTTACATTCTTTGTTCCGCCTCCTGTTAATTATAAACTCTGATCACTCAAATTCCTAACACCCATGATTTCCTTGCTTCTCATGCCAAATCCCCAGTTTGTACCAGCCTCATTCATTTCCTCAATTGCAATCTCCTTGGTAACATAAATCAAAGATACTTTTGTACTAGCCAAATTCAAAAAGAGCAACTGTTTTCAGCCACAGTAAAAACTCTGCTTACTTTGCGGGATTATGGAAGAAGAGTGTGTCAGAAAAACATGGCAGGCCTAATTCATCATCACAAACAGGGTTGCACTTAAGTATGTAGGACTTTAAAGAACTAAACACTCAAAATTCCTGAGCTGATTTTGCTTTTTCTGTATTTTTTTTGAATAAATTTCCAATTCTTACTACTCTGTTTAAGAAGGTCTATGCACATTGATATATATATATATATATATTAAAAAAAGAGCAAAATCTCACACATTTATATTTACATGTATGAGATAGCACTATTGTATGGAAAGAAAAATCAATCTTGCAAACTTGGTACAATGTTTGTCTTCATCTCTGCTTGGTCTACTATACAGGTAATCCTCAACTTAAGATAGTTTGTTCAACTAACATCAAAATTACAATGGTGCTGAATGAAGAGACACATGACCCACCCCTGAAGTTCCAACTGTTGCAGTTCCTCTATGGTCATGTGACAAAAATTTGGGCCCTTAGCAATATGCCTGCACTTGCGACTGTGGAATCCTAAAAGAGTCCCCCCACAACAGGCTAGGAGGCCTCAGCTGGCTAGGGCTAGTGGTGTTTGGATTTTCCCCCACCCCACCATTCTGGGAAAGTTTTGGTCTTCTCTCTGCCAAACCATATGGACCTACTTATCTTTCTTTTCTGTGCAGCTGATGGCAAGTACATCCAGTCAATGCAAGGTGCAGCTACTACAGAAAGCTGGGCTATTGGTCTGAGCTCCAAGCTTGACAATTTGGTTGCAAACGTTTCATCACCATTCAAGGAGACATCATCATTGTGCTGTGAATTGTGCTTGTTTGTCAGAGCACTGGTCTTTAAATACCTTTTTATGTGATACAAATTAATGTAGATGTTGTTTGTTCGGCTACTTTTGAGTCATGGTCTGACTTCGGACTGTTTGTTGACTGGCTTTGATTTTTAGTACAGTCTGTGTGATGCAAATTAGTGTTGTTTGTTTGGATACTGCTGAGTCATGGTCTGGCTTCAGATTGTTTGATTGGCTGGTTGTTGTCACTGAGACATGGGCCCATTTCTTGTGAGCTGAAGGGTTGTGATTTTTGTTCTCTCAAAAATCACAATCCCTCAGCTCACAAGAAATGGGCCCATGTCTCAGTAATAAACAACACTAATTTACATCACACAGACGGTCCTTTCCAGTAGGCATGGATTGCATGAGTGGCTGGGAAACTGTCACAGAACGTTGAAAATGGAGATCATCTAATGCTATAATGCTATTGTTATTGCTATTTGACCACAGCAGCAGACCATCAGTGCTGAATCAGCACTGAAGGAGCCACAAGTTCCCAAAATTTTGTTCCATTAGGTGTAATGGGTCCCAAGATTTTATGAATTAGCCCATCTTGTTGATAAAGTTTTGCCTTATGATTCATTGCTTCAGTTAAAGGTTGCAAACATGAGAGTTTTATTAGTATATAGATAACCTTTCCTTTTGCCTTAAATAAGGTGAAATCAGCATAGATTTTACTTGTTTCTTGCTCTCAATGTCTCTTACTCTTAATGTTACAAGGATTAATTGGAGAATTGAAAACATTAAAAAAATGTTCCTGAAGACTGTATGCCTGCAGAAACCCTGATATATTCCTTAGAATGTGCTTATATTAAAGCTTTTGTCAAGGCTAGAATGGAGCCACTGTAGGTTATCTTTATCAAATTATACAGGACTTTTATTTATTTATTTATCCAGTTTGTATGGCCACCCATCTCAGCAAGTGACTGACCAGCTTCCTAGCAATTCAGCCATGTCATGTGTGGTTTCTTTTCCTGTACTATGTCGAGGGCTGGACTTCATCCTTACATTGGTTTCCAATTCTACTTTTCTATGATTCTCTGATTAATTTCCACTGTGGTTGAGGCAAAGGTTTATGCAACAATATTTGCAGGTTTTCCTAATTCCCCTTTCATCATTTGACTAGTGGATAAACAACAATGGAGAAAAACACAATTGAGAATGTGAGCCAAGAAGAAAGGATGCTGGCTAAAATATAATTGATTGATGCATTGATTGATTAGTTAATAACCAGCTAAAGAACATACTTAAGGGCAGAGAGAAAAGGTATAAATAATAAAATTTAGTGTCTTGTTTGATTTAAAAACTTTTCTGCTGGAACAAATATTTGATAGCAGTTGATAAGATTTTCTATGCTCTTTGTTATCATCTGCCAAAAAGATTTTGCAGAAGGGTTACCTATTATCAATATTTACTAATAATTGGTAGGCACAGTGGTTCAATGGTTTTAAAGATGCCAGAGAAGGTCTGTGCTCCTGCGGTTCAAGTCCTACCACTGCCTGATGAAATGAGCTCCTGTCACTTGCCTCAGCTCCTGTCAACCTAGCAATTCAAAAGTGTTTAAATGCAAGTAGATAAATAGGTACCACCTCAGTGGAAAGGTAACAGGGCTCTATTTTTCCATTGCACATTATGCACTGCAGCATGTTGTCGTACTGGCCACATAACTACAGAAACATCTTCGGACAGTCTAGCTCAATGGCCTAGAAACAAAGATGAGCACCATCCCCCTAAAGTCGGCTGCTTCTCCTTCTCCTTCTCCTTCTCCTTCTGTCATATATTGGCAATCATGTTGGTGATCCTGTATTTATCAACAGCCGCACAAAGAAAGTGCTGCTGAGTTTTGTCCAAACAAGTCCCTTAGATTTTGAAGCCATGATGTTCTTCTTCTGCCTGGACCTGGACAGCTACGACTAGCATAATAAAACCCACAGGGATTCCTTTATTTTTTACCTTACTAACAACTGGTAATTAGGGATGAATATGTGAAAAGATATATCTGCACCCCTAGAATCATGAATCAGGAGTCTGTTAGCATCTTTTCAGACTAACAATTTTATTAAAACACATGAACTTCTTCCAAATGATGCCAAGAAAGCTACACATTATGAGAAATGGAGCTTGTATTGAGGGAGATCTTACCTTAACTGCAATATGGAGATTTTAACACCTTTCTAAGGTGGGGCAGGGAGGGAGATGTGTATTTTTGACATTGTTGAGTAATTGGGATTCAGGAGCTCCTGATGATTGTACCAGGTTCCCTACTTATTTCTTTTTCATTTCTAGTGTAAAATTCCAATAATTTATATTTTCATCAGTAGATAATGGATACATTGAAAGTTTTGCAGAGCTAAACTCTTTCTGGCTCTGCAAAATTTACAGATAACTTTAAAGAAGAAAAGACTCAGTAGCAGAAAATAGGCCTTGTGGTATATGATTGTGTGGCTCTGTATTCTTGATGCATTGCTAAATGGAAGACATTCTAGTGATTGGTATTATGAATCTTTCACTGATTGAGTAGATTAACAGTTGCACCTATCATATAAATATTTTCAAAGAGGTATAGTAGCTTAACTAACACAGATCAAATAAATAAATCTGAAAAATGAAGAGCTAGAAAAAATAATATTAGATATCAATGTACTAAACCCTTTTTCCTCATGACTGGTCATCACTAAATATAATAAAAATTGACACAGTGAAGGGAAAATCTTATAAAAAGGCTGATAAGGTGTGAAAGATCAGAAACGATGTACTTTGTATTGTTAAATCACATGAAGGTAGCTATCCATTTCTAGATATATAACTTCAGGTTTTATAGATTTCCATTGCATTGAATTTCCAGTCTGTCTTTTTCTATATAATGAATTCATCTCTTTATTTGAATTTCTCACCACTTATTGCATCACTTGCTTATAGACCCCAAAAGGAAAGCAGATCAGAAGCATGAACCCACTCTGATGTTTTGAGAGGTTGTACGGATGCTTAGAAGTCACAAGCTTGTCTTCATCTTGTGCTTTCAGCCACCTCTCCACTTAGCTGGTTCTCCATTTTTTAAATTTATTCTTTCAAAGGAGGATCTTGGAAATCTTCGCTGTGATGAAATTATGAGTTAGTAATTAGAATAAGGTTCAGGAGAAGATCCATTCTATAGTGATGTGCTAATATAAAGGAGAAGCCAGGGCAGACATTAATTCTGCAGACTTTCTTGAACCAAACATTTCTTTGAATTCCTTCCAAAACATTTACCAACCTCGGCGATCAGCTCCCCCATTCGTGCAATTTCTAGCATCTGTCTCTCCAAAATTCTCACACAAAAATAGATGAATCCACTTCTAATATAAAGCAAAACTGAACACAAATGACCTTTCAAAATGATCCATCAAAATTATGGACAAAAACATTGGGGAGATGGTTGCTGTAAGGAATATTCTCCAACATTTTCTGAAAGACGGGATTCCCGCTTTGTGATGGTAGGAAGTAGGGCCTGCTAAACTCAGTTTGAGTTCCCTCCTGACAGCTCGCCCTGAGATTTAAATGAAGTGAGAGTGAGGTCATTGAAGGGGTGTTTACATAATGCCTATATTAGTCCAAGATCACTAAAGTCTCCCCTTGAAAATCTCTCCAATATTCTCTTCTGCTTGGAAATAAATTTCTAAGCAAAGCTGTTTTCCTCAATTTGAATGAGAACATATTGGGAGAAAAACCCATCTTGTCACTGCTGGTTAAATATTCCTAGTATGCTAGTTTCCTTTTCAATTATTAAAAAAAATATTCCAACCTATTTTGCTGCAAAATGCCTGCAAATTGCACATACTATAATTCCCTTACTACAAGACTGTTTCTGAGAATTATCTTCCTTTTCTCCCATTGTTTCCTAATTTTTTGTGATGCATTGTACAGGGATCAAGTGATATATTAGTTACATAAAATGCTACATACATCCCACAAAATAATTTTCAGAAAAATGAAAAACAGAAGGATAATTTATGTTCTGATTTGGCATTAGTTCAGGAGGTTGGGTTGGTTCCTATTAAATGCAAGCCAAACAAAGTTCTTTCCCATTCCTAGTTCATCAACCTGAACATCATTGCTTAAAAGAGAAACAGAAACAATTGCTCTGTAACTCTTGAAAAGTTGCACCTTGCTTAACAATGTGTGTTAATTGCTTTTGGTTAACTAGCTAGACCATTCCATCTGCCAGCAATATGTTATTCATTAATGCTGTGTATATACATGAGTGTGTAAAGAGAAAAAAAAATGGAAAGAGCTCTTGAAAAAGGGATGGATAGCTGAGTTAAATGAGATATAATTGTCATGGATAATCATAGAGAGAACAAAACAAACAATTATTTCTTCAGTAAGGAAGGATGGAATCAGATGCTGGAGGCAAATACAGCTCAAGTTACTGCAGCTGCTGGCTCACCAAGGAGGGCATTTGGACAATTTAAAGGAACATTATTCTCCCAGCACCTGTAAAATCAACAAATGATGGAAATTTGCTTCAATTTCATTTCATAACATTCCAGAGTCAGGGCTGAAATTCTTCACTAGAATACCAGATTGGCAATAGTTTATTTGATAAAACAAGTTATGTACTAATGCAAAACTAACATATGATCTTTTTGAGCTCAACTCCCTGATTCCCCAATGTCCGTGAAAAATTGAGTATAAAGCTGAACATACCTTGAATCAAGTTCAATTCATGGTGTCTATATCCATGCAGCTTTCTAGGCAACATGATTCCTAGCTTTGATGATCTTAGAAGCTTAGCAGGATCAGCTAAGACCTTGTGAGAAGCTGTTGGTTATTTTTAAAAAAAGTAATTCCAAACTGCAGGAGTACCCCTTATATAAGTCTGCTCCAAAGTAATTACAGAATAACTTACTTGCAGATAAGCACATATAACAGTGGTCTGATGTTATCCAAATGTTTTGGACTTGAGCTCCTGTCAATTTCAAGCAACTCATCAAAGGCAAAAAAAAAAAAAAGAGTTGCAAGTCAAATCTTATTAAAGATACCTTTGGATTACAAAAGCAATATTCACCAAAACACAACTTGAAATTAGTAACTTACAATTGTAATATAAGTAGTAGATGATTTCTGGGATTGGAAACTAAGTATAGACCATTTAGAACTCCGATGGAAAATCAGCAGGGAAGTGTAGGGCTATAGTCAAACATTCTGGAAGAAGACATTGGCAAACTGTTTACATTCTGTAACAAAGAAAATTGCACAAATGTATCCAAGGAGCCATAGCTGAGTTGCAATTCTTTCTTCCTTTTTCATAGCCAAAGATTAGTTCAGACGAGGATGTTATTCAAAACGTAAATGTTGTGTTGATTTAGTTGTCTCATTTGCTGACATTAAACATTTTCCCCCTTCAACACTACTTGGAAGATTCAACTGGTTCAAAATGCAGCAGCATGTGAAATCTCTGGTCCACCACCTGCACTGTTTACCAGTCTGCTTCTGGATGTGAATCAAAGTGCTGGTTATGACCTATAAATCCCTATATGGCATAGGGCCCAGTCCTTCCTGCCTATCTTCCATGGAATCTGCCCAGCCAATTCAAGATGACAGAGTTGGCATTCTTTGGGTTCCTTCAATTAAACAGTGTCATCTTTCAGGAGCCAGGAGATGCACCTTCTCTGTCACAGTACATGACCTCTGGAATGAAATTGCCTCTGAAATCCAGGTGCCTTCCATCCTGGTAACATTCTGGAGGTCCTGAAGACTTGGCTGTTCTCCTAGGCCAGGTCTTTCAAACTTGTGGCCTGTGGGACGGATGCGTCACACACTGGCCATGTTTAGCAAAGGGGGGGAAAGTCACAATACGTCATGTGGTGCTGCCGTGATGACATGAGTTTGACATCCCGGTGGTAGGCCATAAATTAGGGTGTTGGAGGCCCTTGTGAATGTTGTTCACCAGATTCACCATCTCATGTATTTTAAATCTGTTTTGATATCTTTTGGCTGATTGTTTTTGAATTGTGTTGCATTTTACTGTTGTTGAGTTGAGAGTCTTTCAGACTCTTCATAAGCATGGGGACACCTAAATCTAATAAATTAAATTAACTATTGGAGCATCTGGGCCATACTGTTTAACGCATGGCTCAGTTCTATATATTGCCAAATGAATATTGTAGATAAATCATACTTCAGATATAATAGCTCAAAACAATTAGTAATTCACCAATTTAAAGTGTTGATGTGTTGTTTAGCTCATATTACAATAAGACATCTTCCCCTCTATTTTCAAAGTTGGATTATTTCTCAGCGTCAACTTCTTATGAGATTAAAATGTAAGCACTTAATTATTAATAACCAAATATTAGAAGCTTTTGAAGCCAGAACTGAAGATCTTTGCTGATCCTAAACAAAATGTCAGAAGTGTTACACTTGGTCTCAAAATGGCCCCAAAGTGAAGAATAGTCACAGTCTCATTCCAAAATAAATAATATAATAAATGTTAGGAATGTTTACTGCCTTGAATGATATACAAAAAAGGTGGAATAAAAATGTGATAATAATGAAATTTAATAATATAGTTGGAAATCTTGAAGGCTGCAACTACCACCAACTTTCAATCCTCTTAATCATGGGGCTACTTGAAGAGTATCCTGAAGTTACACCCGGTACAGAATGCAGCAGAGCTCATTCTAGGGTTGCACATGTAACTCCTCTGCTATGTGAAATGCATTGGATGCCAGTTTACTTCCAGGTCCAATTAAGGTGTTGGTTAACACCTTGAAGGCCTTTCATGGCATGAGACCATTTTACCTTAGGAACCATTTTGTCCCTATTTCATCAACCCATCCTACCCTGTCAGGCAGAGAGGCTATATATATTTATTTATTTATTTATTTATTTTCTTACATTTATATACCGCCCTCTCCCAAAGGGACTCAGGGCAGTGTACAACAATTAAAATCACAT
>JANHJO010001976.1:5190-17744 GCA_032468235.1 Pseudoxyrhopus heterurus | reverse complement strand
CCACCAACATTGTACTGAGCATGTGCACAGCCCGCTGCAGCTGCCAAGGCAGCAATGGCCAATCCAGCCAATAGAGGCAAGGCATGCAAATCGGGCAAACAACGCTGGGAATTGTAGGCTGCAGCATGTCACAGCAAGGTATAAATACCCAGGCAAAGCCGGGTTATCGGCTAGTAACAGATAATTCATTTGTCAGTATCGAAAAATGCCAAAAACCCAGTCAGCTCATGCTACCTGCAGCTCTTGACCTGGAAACGTGACATAAGAGATACCGTACAGGAGAGAAACCATATGAATGCTTGAACAGTGAAGGCTTAAGCACTAAGCCACTGCAGAAACTCCCCACGTAGCTGCAGAGGCATCTGTCCTCGTGGAACCTCCATACATCCTTCTGGAAAACTACTGCTTCTCTTAAGAGCCCCATCTGGGGAATCCCCAAACCTCCATACCACCCAGATGGAGATTTGTTTTCACTAGAAAATCTAGAATAGTTTCAGAAGTATCTGCCAGTCTGGAACCAACATGTGCTGTGCACTTCTGAATTACTTGTATTGCAGACTTTACACGGCGAATTTGTGGCCTGTTTCAAAGTTTGCCCACAGGATGGGGGAACGGCAGGGCGGCTGAATTTCCTGCAAAGTCCATCTGACGACTCGTTTTGGACTCTGCGGGATGCTTTTCCAGAAGTTTTTCAGTCTTACATGACTTCAGTTCCATGCACTGACTGGTGTTTGATATCTAGCCACCGTATATTTGGGCAACCTCATTTTTCATTTTTTAATAAGTTTTTTTATTTTTTCATTACATATACAGCTCTTGTGAACAGAGTTGCTTCGGGGTACAGCCCTATCCATCCAATTCAAAACAATATCTTTTCTTTCAATCCTAGTCTGACATATTTATGAATTTTAAAATTATTACTATGTTGTTCAAACAAAATATCTTCCTTTATAGTTTAAATGATCATTAAAAACACACATTAGGTTATATCAGTGCATCATTATCAATTCCTTTCCATCATTCAAACGTTAAACCACAATCTTCATCATCTCAACATTGGCAATAGTTAATTTGTAAAAAAAAAAAATTATTTACTTTCATTTACATTACATTAATTCATTTAAGTCATCTCTAAAGAGTTAGCCTTTCCATATTTGCAATTTCATTTTACTTAAACCTGGTTGTTATTACCACAATCTGAGAACCGTGATTTTATAAATTTATACCATTTTTTATTTTTACCAGTGACAGCGTTGTCCAGTGACTTCGATGGCATCACCTGTTGGCTTTGATGGTATCTAGTCACCATATTTTTGGGAGACCTCATTTCCTTTGACCACTGAGCAATAGCATAAATGCCTTATCCACTGAGTTTAATCTCATGACATGGCCAAAATAAAGTGGAATTTAGTGATTTTTGCCTCCCAGCGATGTCCAGTGTTATACAGCATACTCTAGTACTTGCTCTCTCTTTTTATCATCTTTGCTTTCTAGGGATTGTTGCTGTTTGCATTGGGTGCGTCATAGTGTACAGCTCATGCAGCTCTCTGAATGTGTTAAGTAATGGTTGACATGTGCTAGCCATGGCAGTACTTTAATTGCCCACTACGAGGCATAGATGCCTCCACACCTATAGAAAGGCTGGGCTCACTGGCACACTGGCATGTCTGTATCTACTCACTTTGAAGAACCACACAACAACTTGTATAGCTTTGATCCTTTTATTCATAATAAAGACTTTCGATCAAGCATCTGCCTCCAGCATCCTCTTGTGGTTGGGAGCTTCTCCAAGATCCACCGATCACCATCACATTTTTTCAACAGCTTGGCCATGAAGGAAATGGAATGACCTCTATAAAATGGTTCCCCAATTTCCAATCCCTGCGGTCATCCGGAAGAATACAACCACTGAGTGTATCAAAGCTCCTGAAGGGGGGATTTTCCTTCTCTATTTTTCCTCCAACCCATCAAGGCTTTTGGCACAAACTGGCAGCCTAAAGCCCTGCTTGAAACAAGTCTACATAATCTCCTTCCTCTAAAGTTCTCTGCGATTATAGACCAACCATCATCTCAATGTCATGTTTGAAGATAGGATGATGATAGTTTAGAATCATTGCATGCCCATGATGGCCCCATCGGAGCCAGAGGACAAGGAGCAGGACAAGGCAGTCCTGGGTTCCTTGGGCCTGGGAAAGGGTCACCAGCAAAGGAGAGGGTGCAGGGCGATCGAGGGAGAAGAGGGCAGTCGGTGAAGCAAGGGAGCTCCAGTAATGAGCACAGAATGGAGAGAAGGGATCAGTGCAGGGCAACCTGACTACTCGGGAGGAGGGCACCCCCACCCCTCCTCACACTGCACCTGGGGAATGGGATTTTAAAGAGATGTCGTATGGAGGGGCGTTTTGCTGGAACAAGCATTTGCTTTTTTTCTAGTTTCACGTGCTGTTACCGATGTCTGGATACTTTGCTGTGCCTTGCCCTGCTGGCCTGGCCTGGCTATGTGCGAATTCGCAGTGATACAGTTATACTCTGGGTTGTGCTTCAGTCCAGTGAACTCTTACTGTGACAAGGATCCCCTGGAATCAAATTCCTTGAACTGTGCTGCTCCTCTGGATTAATAGCAGCCAGGAGGTGCGTGTTTAGATATTTATTTATTTATTTTATTGTTAAAATTTATATTGGCTTCTGGATTTGCATTGAATGCTGGGACTTGGCGGGGAAAAGTTTGAGCTAAGCCTTTGTTCTGGCTGTGTTGATTCCATGCCCAGCCCCGGGTCATCGGTGTCCCAGGCCAAAGCTCGAAGTGAAGTCAACTTCTTCAAAAGTCAAGGTATCCTATTCCAGCCACGTACACACACACACACTTACTTGGAAGGTTTCCAATAAATCACAAGTGGCAAATGTGTGGTTGAGGGAAATCAAGCCTCCAGAAGTCTAGTAAGCTTGCTTTAAGATGACTCCAGATCCAAAACCGCGGGCACCGGAATGGTCAGGCAAAGTCCAAGAGTCCAAATGTCACAGCAAGGGTGGTGATTGGCCAATCAATCTGGTCCAGATTTTATTGGTCACCAGATTTGAAGAAGACTGGTCCGGTCCCACAGGGGAGCCTAGTGAAGCAACAAACAAGAATCGGGCAACTTCTAGTTCCTAGTTCTTTCCCATCCTGAGTCCACAAGGCGTAGTGGAGGAAAAAGCCAAAATGACCACTGATGTACAGGGCTGGTCACGCAAAAGCTGCAGGTTTCAGGTTGGTTCTCTTGCAAGACCACTAACTGGTTCTTAACCCTGCCACTGCGCTGCTCCCTGAGCTGACTTAGAAACTCAACATAAGAGATGCCATACAGGAGAGAAGCCATATAGATGCTTGGATTGTGAAGGTTTTAAGCACGGAGACAAAATCTTCGTTGGTTGCAAAGGTTACCTATAAAATGGGAATTTGGTAGCTGATTTCATTTTCCCAGGATGTAACAACAATGCAGAAAGGTTTTTTGGGGGGAAACTGATGTTCTTTGGTCCTCCATTTTGCCTGCATTGTGTATACTTGGATAGGTAGTGTGATGAAAGGATGTTTTGCAAATGGCCAACATCAGAACTGATTATTTGGTTCTGTCCAATGGTGGCGTGCATGGCCAACTCGATGTCACCATTTGCCTCGCCGGAGCAGAGTGGTTTTCAAATAAAAGGAATGCTTGCCTTGTGCAAATAAATAACAAACCTCTTGAGTTCAGGTTTGATGCGTCTTGCAAAGTAGTATTAACTGCTCATTCTAGTCTCCTTTCCTACTAACGGGTCCATCTCAGATTGTAACTTGTTTGCTACAACCTCTCGTTTTTTGCACCCCGTGCCTCTGCCCTCTCCTGCAGCTACCACGTTAGATGTGGGTGAGTGGACTCCAACCAACCACAGACTTCCCAGGGGCCCATGGAGCTGCATTTGCCTCAGAAATAAGAGCAGCGCTTAAGTCTGACTTGGAAGATTACTTCATCTTTTAATCTGAGCCCAGAGGAAGCTCAGAGCCTGGTGGTGCTTCCGTGTTTACCTGGGGCATTGCTGTCACTGCTAGATTGCACTTAAGACTCCTAGAGGGCAGGCGAATGGGCGGGTGAGCGAGGGGCCTGGTTGGTGGGAGGCAATGGAGTGGCTGGGATAGCAAGGCATGGTGAAGCAAGCTAATTCAGCCAGTTTGCCAAACTCAAAAAATGTAAGTACCGATTCTAGAAAACCGGCTGAATACCACCATTGGTTCCGTCTCAGTTTTATGTTGTTGCGGTCACTTCTGAAGGCTGGTTGGGAAGAAGGTCATCTTTCTGGGATTCATTCCCTAGGGCCTAGTATGTAGGATGTCATACCACTTAAAAGTTTTAATAACTACGCAGTCTTGTGTCGTCAGCAATGTGATTGTTTTGCTTTGATGCACCACAATACAGTTAGGCCGCAAGCAGTTGATGAGAAAGCATACATATCTCTCCCGTCGTGTACTTGTGTATCCTGTAACTGTTGTAATGGACATTCTTTGCTTATCCATCAGGCCTGTGGGCCAGATGTTCCCCACTCCTTCTCTAGACGCTGCACAAAAAGGAAAAGTGAAAATTTGCCTATATTCACTTGTTCATTTTCATCTGTGAAAGTGAGAATAACAACTCAAAATTTACAAATAAGCAGTTCTAACAATTCAAAACGAAAAAATCGGTGACCAAACATAGCCACCTTTTTTTGCAATTAAGTCATAAGTCTTCCGTCCATCAGCTGTAACTGTTCTCCTGTGTGCGGCTCCTCTTCTGGTTCCTAAAAATATCAGATGCTTTTAAGGTTTGTAGTTTAGAACTTACAGGTAGTCCTTGAAGGTAGGACTCTAGTGTAGCCCTGTCCATTAGGGTTGTCGCAAGTCAAAAACACCATAAAATGAATCTGAATTTTATGACATTTTTAAATCAAATGGGTCATTAAGGCTGATTTTTTTTTTCATTAAGTATTTTCTTTGTTGAGTGATTGCCACCATTGTTAAGTGAACCGAGAGGCTTTGGCACGGACCCTCCAGATTGCTCCCCTATGTCTATCAGCTGTTGTTTGCAAGGCAGTGCAAGCCATTCTACACAGGAATTAAAGGCACCTGCAGGCAGGCACCCAAAATGGGTGGGTGGAGATTTATAGGGCTCCTTGCAGCTTGGAAAAAACACTTCCCCCCCCCCATCCCCCCAATCAATTTCTTTCTTCAAGTTTCTTCAACACCGTGCCCCAAATTGAGGTGGGAGGGATTTATCTTTGCAAAGTGCTGTATTTACAAACACAATAGTTTGCAAAGCAGAGCAGTTTTTAAAGCGTTTACGAACAAACATCTCAGCACCAAGCTGTTAACATGGGTGCTAAAGTATTTATTCAAATATTCAGTGTCCAATCAAACTCTTACGATTCAACTTGCCTCTCTAGTGACATCATCGCCTAACTGTCACTGAGAGTATATAAGCACCCTCCCACTTGTTTACAACTCCGATCCTTGTCACACAGGTGAATGAGCAAGATACTGATCCTTCATAGGAAGAGACAGAGATAGAGTAGGTTTATTAATAGTCTTTATTAATAAATAATTACTTGTTATACAAGTCTCCTGTGATTTTTATTGGCAAGATTCATCCCCTCGATTTAATTACATTTCACAATACAATACTATACAGTAATCAAAAAGAATATTTTAAAATATTTAGCAAAAGTAAATATTAGAACTCCAGTTCTCTCGGCAGGAATGAGAAAGAAAGCTGCACCAGTCGTAAAATCCCTGGCTCTTGTTTGGGTATGTGACTGGGGGTGGGGGTGTTGGGGACTAACCCCGCTAACCATAAGGCCCCCTGGAAATTTCCTGTTGCAACCCAGGATGACAAAGGGGGAAATCACAGGGTTAAAAGTGGTCTCTGTTGCAGGAGTGACTGAATCCAAGTCATCTGACTGCAGAGGCCCCTTGGTCGCAATTTTGAATAGGTACACCTTTGGGCGAACATTTGCTAAATGGACATTCGTACCTGGGGATTATGTCAGATAAAACTGTAGATGTCCTGAGGCAAGAGATCAGCACTGGGAAAGTCACAAACGCCTTGTCAGCGTTCCAATGAAACCTCCCCATTTCCTTGTCACTCAGACAAAGTCCATCCAAAATAAAACTTTTATTGGGAGAAGCCATGTTGGCACAAGCCTGGTGAATCCCCAAACCAATCATTCGGTTTCGTTTCCCACAAAAGAATCATAAGCCCAACCCCCCATCTACACATCATAAATCACATTGTCCAATTACTCTTTTCCACTTGGCTCCAATTCTTCTTTCCGGTTGCTAGCTGCGCATCCATTCAACCTTGATCCCGGTCAACTATTTGTTAAGACTAACTTCCTACTCACTATACACAATTCAACTATTATATGGCAATTTAGAAGTACCCAGATATGGCTAAGCTAATACATACACATACTTCTAATACTGACAGGCCTTTGTGGGGTCTGTGCCCCCCAAAAAGGGTCCCGAAGTGAACACCTACACCAACACAACGGCAAACCTGCACTGCGCATGCGTAGCACAGCCCTTTACCCCAAGCCTTATAGTTGAAGCGGCGGGGGACGACCAAGCCGCTCCAGGAACGGTGGCTGGCCGCTGGCGCAGTGGCCGCTGCTGCCACACACTTTGGAGACACCTTCACCGCAGAACTCCGCTTCAGCCCTGCCCTGGCTCCCCTTGCGACGTTTCCCTCACTGCCCGCAGCCAATCAAGGAAACATGGCTGGGCGGCCGGCCATGACAGGCAGTTCTCCTGGGGTGCCATGGAGCCGGCTTGCCCTAATGCCACTTCCTCCCCTGCCCCCATGCGCGGAGGTTCCCTTGCTGCCCAGGGCTGATGGTAGAAAGCCAGCGCAAAGCTGCTCAAGAAGATGTGGCTTGACGCCGGGGCAGTGGCAGGCAGCAGTTCTGGGGTGGCACGGAGCAGCCTTGCCCTAACAATGCCGCTTCTGCCCTTGCCTGCCCTCTTCCGCAGAGGTACTCTCGCCGCCCAGGACAAAGCCGCTCCAGCAAACGTGACTGCATGCTAACATCACACACGATGGGAGCTAATCAGCTGTTCCACCCCGTTTACAATCGGCGCCGGTCGCACGGCAGGCAGCCTACAAACTTACATTGCTTGCTCTTCCTACCCTCAGCTGACCCGGCGGTAAGTAAAAAATGGCCCAAACAGTTGATTGCCGGCGAAACCAACGTAACAAAATCACAAACTGCTCCCCCACACCTCAGAAACATGTATCACATCAACACACTTCCACACATGTGCTCCTACCTCCTAAGTGAATCTCAGCAACAAATAAAACTCCGCCCACTCACTTCGCTACGTACATTTCCGTGCCCAGTTCTGTCACGAATTTGTTAGCTAGGCCTAAACCTGCTGTCAGTGTAAACAATTATAAGAGTTTAATAGAGGGCCTCATTCTACTGAGTTGTCATAGAAATTGTCAACACCACGTGATTGATGTTTTTTCCTTAACTGCATTCCAGAGGTCGGGGGTTATTCTTTCTGAGAGAACAACATATTGCCTGTCTCACATTTCTTCTTTCAATTTGTTCTTGAATTTCTATCAAGACGGAAGCTGATTTACTCATGCTATTCATCAGGTAGTTTATTTAGAGTTTTTATTTTCAAGTAAAGATATTTTTAATTGGCAATATGCCTTCGCGTTTCATTTTGTTTGCAATGAATCGTCTAGATCCTGAACCTCGTATTTTAACAAGAATTCATAATTTATGATGGATTTGGTAACAAATTGAAACTGAGTTCAAATAATGCCTAAAGGAACTTCCAAACGCTACTTAAACGTTGTGCTTAAAGACACAGCAACAGCAACTTAACAAAATCACTTTAAGCCGAAACTTCAACAGTTTCTCCAAAGCGACCTAATTTCACTTCCTTTCCCTTAATCAACTTAGCGACCCAGCCTCCCGCACAGACTCCATTCAAACTGAGTGACGGGAAATACCACATCAACGTTTCTCAAGGTTAGTTGGCCTCGTAGTAACTAAAGCACCCAGCAGGGCACACCGGCACAAATGTACTTCATTTCAACAAAAAAACTACCTGGGCAATGCTGGGTAATCAGCTACAGTACTTCTAAATAAAGTTGGCTTCCTTTGCTTCTTTTATAATGGTAAATATACAGATGTACCTCAGCACATCTGTTCTCTCACTCAAAAAACAGGAGAGTAAAGTATATACGCTCCTCAGAGCAAAGTAGCCACATCTCCTCAGAGACTGAGCCAAATGTGTGCATGTATGCTCCTCAGAGCATCAAAGCACAAAAATGTGACGAGGCAAATGTCAAAATGGAGGAGAATATTTATACACTGGGGAAGCCCCTCCTCCTTCCATGGGTGGCAAGGTGGGAAAACCTAGTCACGCCCATCCATAGCTACATCACAGCAAGCCAAAGCCAGCATCTGTCAACAATTTTGTGACAGATTACCTGTACATAACTTAATACAGTACCACACAGGTATCTCCCCTGCTTGTTCCAAATAGAAAAAAAACCCACCGGTTGAACAATACCAGTACCTGGATGTTAACCACGTGTCTATGAGGCATTGCAAGTGCACCTTGACCTTTGCACCAACTGCCACCCCTTTCCGTTTACCTCATCCCAAGAGATAGGCCCTGCTGATTGTTTCACCTCCCCAGCATTGCCATGGGGCCATATCAAGTATGGGGGAATCCATAATTATACCTTGCGCATTGGTGTCCAAATTCTCTGGACAAAACCGGAGCGACCTTGCCCCTTCTGAGCCTGGGAGGGATTTCCTTCCTCCTCCTCATGACATCCTGTCTTGCACAGTCCCTCAACTCAGCCCCTCCTGAACCTGCATTCCTTTTATTCATGGGAGGTACCTTTATCCTGGGCCTCAGACATGTCCTACCATACATAAATATGATATCTCCAACAATAATGCCATTGCGAGATATATAGCCACCATCCTTACTTAAGACTATCTCAAACCCTTCCTCTCATAGCTAAGGAGATTACTTGTTATACCTGGAATGTACATAATATTCTGTACCTTGCCCAGCCCAGGTACATTTGCAGTTCCCTCCCCCTTTATTTTCACTTTTGCCCCAGTCGCCTCCTGCACTGTGGACTCAAATGGGCGAAAATCCTGGAGAACCCCCAGCAATTGACGAGCATGCCAGCAATTGAGTCCAGAATCCAGAGTTTTTTGCATGTTTTGTTCATTCCTTGGGAGGTTATATGGGAACAGGGATTGACTTTGTCCTGGCCCCTTCTTAGTTTCTTACCTCTGGGTTGAGACGTATTTTCATAAGGCCGATAAGGGCACTCGCGTTTGTAGTGGTCCTCAGATCCACAGACATGGCACCCCTGTAAAGCATTGACCCTCTAATATACTTCCCTTCTAGCAGGTCTAAATTCCTTCCTGGGAGGATGGACCCTGGACTTCTCTTACTGTCCTCCTCTCCACCATTCTGGACACTAGATACTCTACAGACATCTTGTCTTCTCCTACACTGTCCATGTTTGAGATGAAGTTGGACCAACTATCATCTAGGGAACCCAATATTACATCAATTAGGGCTTCATCGTCAACATTATGCCCTCTTAAGGCCAGCTCTGACCTGGTGGCAATTATTCCCCACATGCTCAGTGATACTAGTTCCCGGTTTGAGCTTGGTGGTGTAGAATCCCCTGGCTATTCTACTCGTGGCCCCCCGTGTGTTATTGTTGTACCTTTGAAATAAAAGAATCCACACATCCTGTACTCTCATCCCATGTGGAATCCCTAGATAGAGGGCGCTATCTAGGGAATCCATCAGGGTTCCATAGTGTCAATCATGACTGGGACATTGGCAATGGTCATAAGGTTGAGGACTGATTGTAAAGTTACTTTTTCAGAACAGGGCAAGTTGTTAGATGGTCATAGAATTTTTCCTCCGTTGTTAGCCCACCAAGGACTACCTGTAATGCCTACAAGGCTCATGGGGTAAATTAATTTACTCTTGATTATCAAAAAAATCTCAGGCTGTGTTATATACAAAGCCAAATGAGGATGAGAGAGTGATCCAGAGTTAGAATAACCTCTGAGGAGGATTTCTGTTGGATTGCTAAGAGTCCGGATCAGTTTCTCATACATACACAGAAGGGTAGTTGAAAAATGTAGTCTTCCACTTGAGCTTTCTGGTGGAGAAATTGCTGGTGGTTGCCACCTACAGGACAAAAAACAATGATTTAATTTCACATAATCACATTTACTCCATAGTTAAAATGCTCCACAAAATCACCCCTTGATTAAGCTGGCCAGGGATGAATGGTGAAAGGAATGTTACGTTTGTCCCAATTTTTTTTCCCAATAAGGCAGAAGAGAAATTATCAAACTTGTGTGTGGACACTTTTAAAACATTTTAGTCCCCTTTAATAATTTAAACAATGCAGTTAAAAAATGAACAGCGGTAGATGCAAGCATTTCGTATTGACTCATCAGTACCAAACTGTTGAAAGATTTTCCAGAGGAGTCCTTGAGGCAACAACGATAGTTGACATTGGCCTCTAACCGCAGAATGCACGAAGACTGGCATAAGGCAAATCAGAACTGTTCATATGTAAATAGTTTATTACCTGTAATTAAAGTATACCTTTGTGGTCCTTGTCAGATTAAGAGCACAGGTGTGCCTCAGTACACTTGTTTCCTTTCTAGCTTTGTATCTAGATGTAGATAAGCTCAGAGCTTCCACGACGGATCCTTTTTTCTCCTTAGAGCGAAGAGGCCTAGTGGGACCAGTTCTTCTGAACCAGGTGCCCAAAGGTGAATCTGTTCCCCGAAACATCTACACCAGTAAAAGTGACAAGGATTCAAAGCTTTCCAGAAGGGAGGAGTGTTCTGTCTCCCACCTCACAAGCCCGGAATCGAGTCCATTTAAAGCAAAAGGCAAGTTTTATTTTACAAATGGAATTAGCAACGAACAAACAAAGTATTTAGTCCTTTTAAATCAAAGAACAGCTGAGGGCAAGATAAAGCCTTACTGGAAGTTGGCTGCGTGCCAACTGATAAGTGCTGGAACGTCCCAAGGTTGAAAACACGAGCTACAAAATGCCGAGCAGAAAATCTGGATACACGAGGACTGAAATGCGAACCTTGTTCCCAGCAGGGAAATAGTCACAACCACACCCCTTTATACCCTTTAGGGTGTGGTCCCATTAAAGGTCAGCTGCAGCTCTGCCCTTCCCTTTCCGGTGTCGCCCCCTGCATTCTCTTCGGCTCATTAACCTCCTGACTCGGGCGTCAGCCAGGGGTCCCACCCCTTCCTCATTAGAGTCAGGTTGCACCTGCTTTGGCTGAGTCACAGATGGCCCCTCCTCTGCTGACACGCTCCCAACCAGAGATTCCTTTCTGGGCTCCGAGATAAGTTCTTCCTCAGACTCAGAGTCACTACTTGGCTCCACAGCACGTTGCTGAACCACAACATGGGCTCTCCAACACTGGAGGTTTTAAAGAAGACATTGGACAACCATTTATCTGAAAAGGCATAGGGCTTCCTGCCTGAGCAGTGGGTTGGACTAGAAGACCTCCAAGGTCTCTTCCAACTCTGTTATTCTACTATCCATCCTGGGCTATCAATAGGGCTGTTTGTGGAATCTTCAGTAATTTCAAATATACAGTTTTAATTCAACGCCCAGTGGAATCTTCTTCCTGCTTTCCATCCAAGTTCTTGCTTCTTTGTATAAGCAACTCGTGGCTAATGGATTCTCTCTTCTCTCCCATGAATCCCTTCTGACTTAAAGATGTCGCTTCAAAGAGAATAGAATTCAAAGGGTCCCGTACATAACACAAAGCACCGTCTCTTTGACACCAAGGAAGGCGTCGTCGCGGATGGTTGATTAACATATTTATTAAAGGTGTGTTATCGAGATACCACCTCTGTAATTCCACACCTCATTTATAATCTGGAATAAGGGGCAGCTAGGGTCACGGCATAAATGCCATAAGGAAGGCATTATATTAGCACTCTAATGTCAAACCAAAATGCTTTGGGATGGATTTACGGGAAAAGAAAGGCCTTTAAATCCTGTGGCTTTAAGGAGGGCTCAAAAAGGAATCAGCCTCTGAAATTATTCACTGTAATGGTTTATGGGAATGTTGTTGCCGCATGCATTATTTCCCCCCAATAAGTAAATATAATACAATAGATGAATAGATGGATAAAGGTGGGTTTCCGTGTGCAGATAGAAAAATAGTTCATTTCCACATTAGGGACTTAGAGTGTCATTCAGAGACATCCAAGGATCATTCCGCTAAGAGAATGGTAATAAAACAGGTTGTTTATCACTTCCATGATGATGGCTGGATGATCTTATGGAGATGCGGTAAGTCACTAGTGGAGAAATGGTGATAGATGAAAGAGAGAGAGAGAGATGACAGATAATGGATAGATAGAGGAGAGAGATGATAGATAGATGGTAGGTAGGTAGGTAGGTAGGTAGGTAGGTAGGTAGGTAGGTAGATAGATAGATAGATAGATAGATAGATAGATA